>RJWM01005920.1:12700-88418 GCA_004363535.1 Dasyprocta punctata | reverse complement strand
GGCCCTAACTCTCTGTTCTTAAATACTCAGCTTGATAGTTATTGTTCACATCCATCAGTTTCTTATTTCTCACCTTAATTTAGGTCCTTTTCATATATATATCTTCTTTCTGCTTCATTAGATCAAGCTTTAAACTTGAAGTCTCTTCTATTTAGACCTCATTTTATCCAATTCCTGCTAAGGTTTTGGTGTATTAGTCACTTTTCAATTACTGGGACACAATACTGGACACCTTAAATTTAAAGGAGCAGAGGTTTAATTTGGCTCAGGGTTCAGGGGATTCAGTCCACAGTAAACTGACACAGCTCTGTCTTCTAGTTCTACACAGTGGCCTCACATCAATCACTTCTGCTGTCCATCCTTTGATTGAATTTTTAATGTCCTGAATTTCTGCTTGGAGCCTTTTATGGATTCTAATTCTTTTCTGTGCTGATCACTTACGTTTGTATCATTTTGTTGAACTCATCTAACTTTTTATTTGTGTCTTTTGTAGATTTGCTACTCATTTTTTATTTGTCTGATATCTTATTACCTATATTTTCTGTGAGCTCGCTAAATGCTTTGTGTGATCTGTTTTGTTCTGTCCTCTGATATCATTTGGAATAATTCTGATGTGTGGCTTTTGGTTTTCTTCTGTCTTACTTTTTACTAGTTGCCAAGACAAAATACCTTGACACCCAAAATTAAGGAAGGAAAGGTTTATTTCTTACAGTTTTTGGGAGTTTCCGTCCATATTCAGCTGGCTCCAAGGCAGCATGGCATGGTGGGGCAGCCATTCATGGCAGCTGTCAAACAGCAAGGCAAACTGGCAAGAGAGACAGAGACACGCATTTGTCCAGTCCTTACTCTGTATGTTGGCTCCACCCCTGGGTGGGTGAAACACTCACACCAGCAATGCCAGTGCTAGACAATAAACCAATCATGAATGCCAGACTCGGCCCCATCCAAATTAGATGAGGCCTTGGGAGAACACAGATCAAACTAATACATTCCACCCCTGGGCCCCCAAGGACTCATGTATATCCTTTGTACAAAAGACATTTAGTCTGTCTCCAAGAGTTGCCACAATCATAACAGTTTCAGCATTGCTGAAAAGTTCAAGTCCCAAATCTGCTCCGAGATCTATGGCAAACTCTTATCTGTAACCCCCTTTAAAAATGAAAACGAGGTTAAACACAACATATAAAAGCCCAAGATAAACATTACCATTCCAAAAGTTACAAACGGGAATACAAAGCATTGGAACCAAAGCGAGTCCAAAATCAGCATTAAGTCTTAGAGTTCTACACTCAGCATCTGAAGCAATCTGGTTGCAAGCTCCAAAGGCTTGAGTGACTCCACTCCTGTGGCACTTCCAGGGGTTTTAACTTCCATAGCTTTCCTTGGATGATCCATGTTCCTTGGCTTCACATCTTTACACATTGCCCTCTGCTGGTGGGGCGGAAGCTGCCTTAGCCTTGCAATCCATGCATTTTCCTTGTGCCTAAAACGAGTGCCATGTGGATGCTGCCAAGGTCTGCTGCCAGGTAAAACAGTAGGCAGGCTTTCCTCTCTCTTGGCTGTAGGGGTTGACTGCCTGGATCGCTGAGCTCTCTGAACCTGATTGTGAGGAAAACCTTCTCTATGCCACTGCCATTCTGGAATCTGGCATGGCCACCACCATTCAGGAAGCTGGTGTGGCCGCCATCATTTTGGAACCTCCTGTGGCCTCTGTTGTCACTTTGGAACATGGTGCTCTATGGCTTTTTCCTCCAAGCAAACTCACCTTTGCCAGCTTGAGGCTGCAAAGGGTGGAGGCCTGCTGCTTCCTGGGATGCCCCCAGGCCATCTTTTATCCTTTTGTTCCTTCTCAGCAATCAAGGTCTCAGCTCTATCTTTACAGTCCACAGCTTCCTGGCCAAACTCACAATGTTTTAAATCACCATGCTGGGCTCTTTGCTCTGGATTCCCAACATAAATCTGGCTGAGAGCTCCCAACAGTAGCCAAGCCACCATTTCAACATTTGGCTGCCTTGTAATTTCTTTTTCTAGACTAATCAGCCCTTTACCCTTACTCTCAGGCAAAGTCTCTGGGCACTGGCAGAATGCAGACAAACTTTCTGCCAAGCCATAACACACATCATGTGGAGTCCAACACCCAGTGCAGTCCTTCTTCCCAGCAGAAACCTCCTGAGCCTGATCTCTACCAGCAGGCTTTCTGTCAGCCTTCTGGTCACCTGGGCTCTGATCAGAATCTCCCATATAGAACAACCTAAGCTGTTCCAATGCCACTCTTTTAGGCGACATCTCAGAACCTTTCCAAACTCTTCCCATAAGCCATTTCCAAAGGCTCTTGAACCACATGGTCAGGTTTAGTCATAGCAACGACCCCACTCTTCCGGTACCAAATACTGTCATAGTTACTTTTTACTCTGTTGCTGAGACAAAATACCTGATGCCCAAAATTAAGGAAGGAAAGGTTTATTTCTTACAGTTCTTGGGAGTTTCTGTCCATATTCAGCTGGCTCCAAGGCAGCATAATGTGGGGCAGCCATTCGTGGCAGCCATCAAACAGTAAGGCAGACCAGCAAGAGAGAGAGACAGAGACACAAGTTCGTCCAGCCCTTACTTTGTATGTTGGCTCCACCCCTGGGCAGGTGGAGCACTCACACCACCAATCCCAGCGCTAGACAACAAACTAATCATGAACACCAGACTCAGCCCTGTCCAAATTAGATGAGGCCTTGGGGGAACACAGATTAAACCAATACATCCCCTTTCATGCCCATGAATCAGCTTTGGGGGACTTGGGAGTTTTAGGAGGATTTTGTTGACCTTTCTTCTCATGTTTCTATTTTTTATTTGCATTGAGGCTTGTGGGTTGATATAGTGGGAAGGTTTGTTTCCTGATAGAGTCCTTCAGTTAATGTGTCCTTTTTGGTCGTGTCTTCTTGACATGGCTAACTTTTGGCCTTTGCCTTTGTCCTAGGATCCAACCACTGCAATTTACTTGGGAAGTGGGTTTGCAGTATATTTGGTCCAGTACTCATTTTTCCAGAACTGGGTCACAGTGCTATTTTTTAAAATTATTTTAAAGATAGTAAAATCCAACAAAACAGAACAGAACAGATTCAATCAAAACAAAGCAGTAGAACTGGTACAGAACTTCAAAGCAAGATACTAGGAAAATAATAGCTACTATAGTATATCTTGTTATTTTCAGAATAGTTGACCATTCCATCAGATACAGTAAAATCAAACCAAAAACAAAACACAATAAAACCAATAAAAACAGAATATGAAATAAAGCAAAAAAAAAATCCCAAATTAATCAGAATAAAGCAAAACAATGAGAATAATATTGGGCCTCAAGGACAAGACAGAAGAGAATCCCCCACATTTGCTACATTGCATGCTATCATTTTCCCAAGAGATGCTCAGACTGCCAGCTCCAGGGTTGCAAAATGAACTGAACAATACAAGCATTTAGTTGCTTTATGTACCGTAGTTTCTATCAACTTAGCCAGTCCTCCAAACCAGCAGGTTGCTTATGGGGGGGAAGCGGGGACGAGGGGGAGGTGGGGATGTCCTTGATTCTTAGCCTGCATGCTGGTAGGACAACGGGAGGCCCATCTCTTTCTCTTCCTGGAGTTTGTGCTGGTCATGCACACTCACCAGGAAGGCAGACTAGTTGTCTTCTGGTTGGAGCCTCCCTGCCCAACACAGCAGGTTCCCAGGAGGCACATCTCTTTCTCTTCCTGGAGTCTGCACTGGTCACGCACACTCACCAGGAAGGCAGGCTAGTTGTCTTCTGGTTGAAGCCTGCTTGACACAACGTGGCGGGATCGTGAGAGGCACACTCTTTCTCTGGTCACAGTACTATTAATGACCCCAGTGCAATGCTGATACTGGCATCCTAAGAAAACCAATTAATGGGAACAGCTGTGTCACTTTGGATATAGCAGTAAAATCATAATTACAGTGTCAGATAGAAAACTAAATATTGCCATACTCTAAGGACCAATAATGTGCCACCCTTAACCATGGAAAAGAGATCTATAATTGTAGTATAAGCACTAAGACAAACCAAATGCCAACCTATTGATGTACAGTAAATATCTACTAAATAAAACAACTTTACCTCTACTACCAGTAGAACAGAGTTCAACACAATAGCATAAATGTTAACCAGCAATCTAGAAATTTATAAAATTTAATAGTTATACTAGTAAAGGTTGAGCAGATGGGGAACCAGAGAATTAAAAAGCAAAATTTAAAAATTAATCAATGGACTGTGAGAAGCAAGAGAGAAAAATATGTGTGAAAGGGTCCTATTGAGGAGTAAAAAGTAATTAATAGTTTAGAGAGCAGTTGCAGGAGGAAGGATCAAGAAAAAGAAAAGAAAAACAGCAGGAAATAAGAGAAAGTTAAGGAAGAGTAAAAGAGAAAAGGGAAAGGAAAAAAAAAACTCAGTGTCCCAAAAATGCAATAAGGGAAAGATAAAAACAACAAAAAAGTAGAAAAATCAAAAAAGATGGGAGTCAAAGAAAAAAAATTCATGCATTTTTGAATGATTGGTTTCTTTCCAAGATCTGCCATCTTATCCATCCAGTCCTGTTTTTCCCTGCCTAACTTTAGGGCCCATAGATTTTTGTGCTTCCCTCCCTGCACCATAGGCGCCTCTGTCTATTCTCCCCACACTGTGGTTACTATGTAAGCCATGGCATGTCCTTGTTCCTCGTGATAGATGAGAATGCGATCAGGCCTCTGGACTCTGCTGAACACAGGGCGGGTTCCAATATGCTATTGGACTTAATGTCTCCAGTTATTGGTTTTGGTTGCTCCCTTCTCTTTCTGGGTATTGTCCTTGTCTAGAATCAAGTTTGGTTAGCCCTCATCTCTGCTGCCCCCTACCTTGGGGAAGCAAAAATGTAGAGCCAGTTTGGAGTTGGTACTTGATCTTGCCCTTTTATTAAGGGTGTGGTTGTGTTATGTGAGCCTGCTTGTGCTATTTGGGGGGGTGCTGTTCACAGGACTTGGGCCTGCTTGCTTGTGTGGAGTGGGGTTTCTGCTCCTTCAGTGAGGTCCTGCTTGCTCTGGTAGGGTTTCTGCTCCTTCAGTGAGGTCCTGCTTGCTCTGGTAGGGGAGGAATGTCTCTAGTCTGGTTTGTGCCTGTTTCTACATTTGTTTCTTATTGAAAAATTCCTGGTTGCTGTACTTGATATTTAGTTTATACTTTTTATTGAATATAAATTTTATATAGTTTTTCACTAACAGAAAATCCACTGGGAATTATAATATCTATAATTTGACATTTGTCTGCTAGTAATTATGTATTTTGCAAAATAATCAGCAGTATCCTTACCCTTGAAAATAAGGGCCGGGGATATAGCTCAGTGGTATAAATGCCTGCCTGGCAAGTGCAAGGGTCTTGAGTTTGATTCCTAGTACCCCCCCCAAGAAGGAAGATAATACTTGTAATTGCCTTATTTTATCATCACTCTTTTATTATCTGCTGCCTAATTAATATGCAGGTAACCCTTGTAGGACTTCAGTGAATATCATGAGCACAAGTGGAAAAGTGTAAGCTAAGGAATTATCTTTTTGTCTCTCAAGGTTGGCTGGGGAATTTTTAAAGTCGAATTATTTGTTTGTTGCTGTTGGACAAGTAGGTGGAGCATGTAGAGATGTTCAGCAGACCATTCTCCAAGTTGGCCAGTACTCAAAAAGAGAAAAACTTGTTGAAATCCTACAAAATACAGGTATCTTATGTTTATATAATTATCTTTCATCATGACTCAAAACATTTTTTTAAAAAAATGTCTAATTTGTAAAATTCTCTAAAGAATTGTTTGGTATAGCTTTTAATAGTTTGTTTCATTTCCTCTTCTCTAAAGCTCTTTTAGAAAAGATACTGATTCAATTATCTGTGTAAATTGTATATATAATCTATCTCATAAAGGTTGAATATGGGAAAGATTTGTAATTTAATTTAACAATATTTCACTAAAAACTATTGCAGCAGTATATGTAATTTTTATTTTTAAAAAGTAGAAAGGCTTAATATTAACACATCTTTATATTTCTTTTTTATATATCTTTATTTTATATGTCTCTTCTTTCTGGTTCAAAGAATTTCAGAACTGGGAGAGACTTGAGGTCTGGTTCTGTCCTTCACAGAATCTTTGAGAAATACTTTTCTCTATTCCCTAAATTATTTTCATTTTTAAAGAAAGTAATATTTTTGTTGGATATAACTTGAGATTAGAAATATATTGTTATATGGTCACTTTGTTACCTTTTTGTTACCTCACACACTAGATATGTTTGTGTGTTACAGTTTGTCCCGTCTACAATATCCCATTTTAGTACTTCTGTTTCTTTCTTTTTTTTTTTTGTTTTTTGTTTTTTGTTTTTTTTTTTTTTTTGAATGTCAATGTTCAGACAAGAAACCAAAAAGGCAGGGAATTGATTCTAATAATGAACAAAAATGACAACAACAACAACAAAAATGGAAAGGTGATTCAGAAAGTATTGCAAGGCTTCTAGTTTTCAGTTTATTATTTTATAAAAAAACTTTAAAAAACCAAATACTCATCATGAGTTTGAGGTGAATAACTTCATCAGTGTTTTATAACATACGGTAAAAGCATATGAAAGTAGCTGTGAGCTATATGCCATTCGAATTGGTTTACATTTGTTCACTTAAATATTTAATTCTCAAAACGCCTTATAAGGTAGGTTTTGTCATTATCCTCATTGTGGGGTTCCTTTTTTTTCTATTTCTCTTAGTATAGAGAGTGAGCCAAGGGTAAGCAGTCTGAACACTGAGCTCCAAATGTTTCTAATTTAGTTCCTCTAGTAAGTTTTTTCAAAATTGTAATACAGTTAAAGTATGACAGTTCAACTTTACTTTCTGGGAATAGGAATATTTTTCTTGATAACATTTTTTATTTTGTTAATCTCTATAAAGCAATCAGAATAGTGCTTCTTTAAGAGACTGTATGATTAAATGTGTTAGTAATCCCATTGGGTATTAACATAATTTCACAGTGATAGATAACCTTTTTTGAATTAAACACATAAAGAACTTATAGGTTAAATTCTACTACTTTAGCCACAGGTCAAGAGTAAATATAGAAATGCAAAAAATTAAAATGTAGCTGCCCAAGTGGTAATTCTTTTGTGATTCTTGATTTTAGTTCACAGTGGATAAATACAGACAAAATACTCTGTTCTTAATCAACAGAGAAAAACTATTTTACAGAAACTGTTTTACTCCATTTACAGAGAGCACCAGATGGTTTCATCATAAAACTATGCATTCATTGCTGCCACTAATAGGAAATAGCTTGTTTTCTGAACTAGAACAAATTGAAAATCAGGAGAGAGGGAAAAAAATTAGGGAAAGAGAGCAGAGTTATATTTGTTTTGCTACTTGGAATTAGCAGTAGGAACCAAGAAAAGTGAGACCATACGTTAAGCTGCATAGCAGTGCTATGTATCTGGCTCTGTCTTACCAATTAATTTTGGCATTAGCCACTTGTTGAATAACTTCAAAACTGATGAAAGATAGTTTTTGATGCTATTACATTTGTCCTTGTACCTGAGGTACATCATCTCGGAGTCATTCTTGATTTCTTTCTCTAATTACACACCTGATCTATTAATATAGTTCTCTTGGTTCTACCATCAATATATATCTAGACTGCAATAACTGCAGAGATCATGTTACTTCTTTGTTCAAAATTCTATAGCTTCCCATCTTGGAGTAAAAATAGTATATTGGTGGCCTTCAAGGCCCTACATGATATGGTTTCCTTTCCTGACTTCATCTAATACTGTTCTGTCTTGCTGATCCTACCCACTATACTTGGTCATTACTATTCCTCACATACAGCAGGCATACTTCTGCCTCATTGCTTTTATACTTGCAGTTCACTCTACTCAGAAAGTATTGTTTAGGTTTTTTTTAAAGCATGAAAACACTTAATATTTTCTATGTTCTTTTTCTTCCCTCTGCCTCTGCTGTTGCCCCAGTATCTGCACAGTTCTTTATTTTTATCTTTATTCAGATACCATCTGATTACTCTTTGTAATCTTTTTTGGTTTTTGTTTTGATCCTTCTGGTTTTTCTTTTTAAGACTTAATGCATACCATTTATTTGCCTCCCCACAATGAGAGCAGGTGCTTTTTGTTTTCTAACGCCTAGAATAGTGAAGGGAGTCTAGTGGATACTACATATTTATCAAATATATGAATGAATGATGTGAGCTGATGGGAGGATGGGAGGGAGTGGTTGTGAATAATAATGTAACAAGTATATATTTCTCAATGGTTGAGATTCTGGATTTAGGCAGTCATTTAACTTTTTAGATACATATCTTGGGGATGAAAGACTGAATTAAAAGAAGTTTTGTAACATGGATTATAGAGATTAGCAGCCTTTGGTCAGATGCCACTGTCACCTCACGCAACAAAGGCAGAATAAAAGATTGGATTATCTTTTTAAATAGAGATAGCAAAAACATTTATAGAAAATGAAAGGGAAGGGAGAATGGGACTGAAAGACATTTGAAACTACTAAGAGTTAATAGGCAGTCATCATTGACCTTTCCCTAAGTCTTTACTTCCTGAGTTGGAGGGGAGACAAGACAGGCGATTTTTTGAATCCCTAAACTAGGAAAATAATCCTTCTCTGTTTACTTTTGACACGCATTCGTTCAGGAAACATTTGACTCTATCCTGTGTACCAGGTTTAAATTCTGGTTGCTGCTAGTACAGTGGTGGATGAGACAGTTACTCAGACATACCCCTTTTTCTTTTTTCTAATTTTGTTGTTTGAATGTTAATTATGCCATTATTGTGTAGGTGATGAAAGAACTATGGTCTTTGTTGAAACTAAGAAAAAAGCAGATTTTATTGCAACCTTTCTTTGTCAAGAAAAAGTATCGACTACAAGTATTCATGGGTAAGTAAATTAATATATTTCTAGTAGGAGAATGGCTTTCATTTGGCATTAAAGAAAATTAGTATATATACGATCATGTACCACACAGTGTGCTGGTCAGTGTCAAATGTCATATGTGGTAGTGGCCCACTAAAATTGTATCTAGTGATGTCACATGTAAGTGATAGTTTGTGTAAGTGCATGTAAATGATAGTGTAAATACATTCTATGATGTTTACAAAATGATGACATAACCTAATGACGTATTTCTCAAAACATCTCCATCATTAAGCAGCACATGACT
This sequence comes from Dasyprocta punctata, assembly GCA_004363535.1. NCBI lineage: Eukaryota > Metazoa > Chordata > Mammalia > Rodentia > Dasyproctidae > Dasyprocta > Dasyprocta punctata. The sequence goes on along the minus strand of RJWM01005920.1, from coordinate 79,185 downwards.
ATTAACTAATATGATATAATCCTAAAATTAGGATTCAGAATTCTCTCAAGATCTGAACTGTTACCTTTCTATTACTTTTCTCTCCTTGCCCCCAGGAAAGTACAATGCTGCCTAGGAGGGTTTAACTGTTATTGTTCATCTTCATTCTTAGTTTTTTAGAAACCAAATGGTGAGCATGGTCTAATTGAAGTCTGCCTTAGGCTTCTCATTATGAGGAATGGGAACGTTTTAAGAGATTTCATTTAAGGATCTCTAGGTTTTCTAAGTATTTCTGTTGAGTCTAATCTTTCTAATGCCTGATTTTTTTTTTTTTTTTTGTGGTGGCAAGTGCTTGAAAATGTCATATCAACCCAGCTGTATTGGTCCTTTACTAGCAAATCTAAATTGTCACTGAATATGTGGAACTCTGAAATTGTACTTTAAAAACAATTTCTCTTTTAAGAACAAGTATTCTAACAAAATAATTGCATATTTTTTGTCAAGCCTAGAAAGCAAAGGAATTATTAATAGGCAAGTTTTGACCTTTGTTTTACTTTATATCTGTATATAGTCTATTATCTCACATCATCTGTAAATAGGGTTAATTGTTCCAACTCGGTATTATGAAGATAAAATTGTGGCTTAGAAGGAATTAGTGTAGTACCTGCTATGTAAGGAGTGAACATTAATATTAAATTCTGCTGTTTTATTTAAAATTCATATAGTGAACTTTAGTAATTGTTGTTTTTAAAAAGTAGTTCTAACACAAGCTTCCTTTTCTTTCAAGTGACCGGGAACAGAGAGAGAGAGAGCAAGCCCTTGGAGATTTTCGCTGTGGAAAGTGCCCCGTTCTTGTTGCTACTTCAGTAGCTGCCAGAGGGCTGGATATTGAAAATGTGCAACATGTTATCAATTTTGATCTTCCTTCCACCATTGATGAATATGTTCATCGAATTGGGCGTACTGGGCGTTGTGGGAATACTGGAAGAGCTATTTCTTTTTTTGATCCTGAATCAGATAATCATTTAGCACAACCTCTAGTGAAAGTATTGTCAGATGTAAGTTTTAGAGTTTTTGTTGTTTTGTTTTTTGTGGTGGTGCTGGAGATCAGTCCAGGGCCTTGTGAATGCTGGGCAACCCCAGCCACCCAGATATTAGTTTGAAAATTGTAAAATCAAATGGATAGTGTTCTTTCTTTATTGTTGAGACAAACTTTTCCAGTCTTCTGAGACTTCATGTTGTATATAAATTTTTTTTTAAGGCTCAACAGGATGTTCCTGCATGGTTGGAAGAAATTGCCTTTAGTACATATGTTCCTGGCTTCAGTGGTAGTACCAGAGGAAATGTGTTTGCATCAGTTGATACTAGAAAGGTTAGTGAGGGGAAAAATTCAGAACTTGACTTGAAGTTAAAATGTTGTGCCTTGATATTGTTAATTATAACATTCAGTAATTAAACCATTATTTTCATGCCTAGAAGGTAAATTATAAAATTTTATGCACGTATATGTTTTTGGGTTTTAAAGGCAAGGAATTAACTTTGTTCAGTCATCTTCCTTTCCTGAATTTATTGGCAATTTTAAATTCTAATTTTGGATCTTGTGAGCTTTTTTCAGAATTTTAATTTTTTAATTAAAAAGAAATGTGACCACATTAAGACAAAAATGCTAGAGCTATGGGACTGCAAGTCTTTATGTTAGTTTTTATGCAATGAGCATACTAATTAAATGTTTGTGCATATATATTGAAGTGTAACATTAAGTTTTTCCAGTTGGCAAAACTAGTGGCTTAAAAATCGTGAATTATTTTGTGCAGTTAGACTTTCAGTTTGATTATGAGCCTTTTGTCAGATAATTCAGATTTAGTGAGAATGAAGGTCTGTGTATTTGGGGCAGAGAAGGTAGAAAGCTTGGGTTCCTGTTTTCATCTTGGGGAATGTAACTTTAAAGCTGTCATAACCTAAATTTTTCTTTCTTTTTAAAGAATTACCAGGGAAAGAACACTTTGAATACAGCAGGGTTTTCTTCACAAGCTCCCAATCCAGTTGATGAAGAGTCATGGGATTAAAGCTTAAAAAAAACATAGTTCAAGTCTGTGGTACAGTTTTGATGCTGAGAAGACAATAGTTTCGATTTTTAAGTTTTAAACAGAAGTGTGAAACCTGACATTCTTGTGTCTCCTACCATTCTGTTGTCCCACTCTTTAAAAAAATTCTTTTTGACTAGTGCTGAGAGTTTCAATGTTGCAGTTACTGATACAAATGTCATTAACTGGAAATACTAAAGCATTCTAAATGTCTTCTAGAATATTCAGGCAATTGAGACAAGTTGCATGTCTGAGTGCTGTCTTAGTATGTTTATTCACTCTATAAAAACAGATATGATAAATATTTGTTTAAAAATTACTGGGTGTCAATTTTACTTGAACCTTTAAAACAATGGTGTGTCATTATAATGTGATAACACTATAATGTGATTTTTATGAAACAGTGGAAGACTGAAGCCTGTCAAGTTGATTTTGATTTTAGATCACCAGATGTGTGCTGCAAATAGTTAAATGTTTGCACTGTGTGAGCCCTGTACTCAATGGCATAACAAATGTTTTTCTTTATCTTTTTTTATTTTTTGGTAATATGCCCTTACCTTGGAAATAAAAGATGAAACACATTTTCTCCTAAGTTTTTTAGGTGCATGTTTGATTTTTTGTTACATACTACAGTTTGGAATACATTTCATCCTGTGAAACCAATGCAGTGAATAAAAGTCTTACACAGTTCTGGGGATACAGTTCAGCAGCACAGTGCCTGCCTGGCAAGTGTGAGGTCATGAGTTTGATTCCTGGTACAAAAAAAGGAAATCTTACTCAAAGTAAATATTAATGTATGACATACTTGCAACACTAAATATTAATGTATAATATACTTACTACACAAAGTCAATATTAATTAATAACATACTTGCTACACAGGTATGGTAATGAAAGTCAGTCTTAAAACTCAAACCTAGTTAAGAAAAATACTATGAACTCTTGCCATAATTTTGATTCATATTTTGCAATCATCGATGGAGAGAACCCTATCTTTTTCATTCACCATTGTATATCTTAAACTTACTATGCCCAGAATATAAGTTGTTAAATGAACAACATCAAACATTGACATGAAACAAGTGAAGTTTATTGTTGAGACAAAAATTACCAGTTTGTTACTATTAATCTAACAATTAAGTCACCAATGTATCATGGTATATGAATTTAGTTAATAAATGTCACATATGCAAAAGGAAAGGATATTCAGCTGATAGTGTTAGAATAATTGGTTAGATGCCCATCCCCTGCTACACTCAGCATTAATTCCATGTGAACTATAAAAAATTTCAACTATAAAATACAGTGTTAAAAACTTTCAAATTGCAGATAAAGGTTGATTTTTAAGCTCCAAAGAAATCACAAAGGAAAAAGTGAACAGATTTGAGTAAAGGGAATATGAATATAAGTGTGTGTGTGTTTAAAAAGTGAAAAGTAGACAAGAAACATTGTGATTGCAGCTGATTATCAGTATGTGGTTCTTTATGTGTGGATGTGTAAGAACACTGTTAGATGAATGCACAAGATGTGGACATCTCAGAAAGGGAAACTCAGTGAAAGTCTGGGAAATACTTCACCCTGTAATGAGTCTGGAAAAGACTGAAAATGTTTACATTGCTATTTATAATATCTGCATGTTTTAATTTTTTAATTCGTATTGTTTACAAAGACCATTTATAGTTCATTGCTGGATTTTTTTTTTATTTCAAAGCTCCTTGGTCATAGATGTCATGATTGCTTTTTAAGATTTTTATTTTACATGATGTGTGAAAGTACAATCATTTGCTGAAAATATAAAGATGGAAAGAAAATCCTGCATAACCCAAACACTATTACAGACTGAGAATATCTTTATGTTCAATTATTTTTCCATTTCTAGATATAGGTTTGAATGGTAAAGTAACATATCTAAGATTATAAAATAAAATTCTAGACATGTTTATAATAGAAATATTTTTTGCCCCTTCTTTTCCAAATTGCCACCCCACATCCTATAATCAACTACCTTTAACCATTCCTAGCTGTTTCCATCACATACACATATATTTTTGTCTGCCATGTTTAGAGATATATTAACTTTCTGTTTGGTAGGTAAGGATTTAACTTAGCTTTCTTTAACTCACCTTAGAAGTTTACTTTGTGAGATGATATTAAAAGTACCCTTTTTCTTCCATTTTTCTTTTTTGCATTGTAACATTCATAGATTACACATTTATTGTAACATTTGCATTTATTTGCATTTATTTAACGTTTGCATTCTGGCCTATAACCATAAAGTCTCCTTTGTTTTATCTGTAGATTGATTTTAAAAGAGAAACTCTGTATTCAGTGTTTACATTTGTTTATGTAAATATTCACTGGATGATGGGCCAGTTAACACATTCTTCATTATCTTTGCTTTTCTGACCTGTGTGTGTGTGTGTGTGTGTGTGTGTGTGTGTGTGTGTGTGTATAGATTTCCAGAACTGTTGAATCAGTTCTCTTTATCTTATCTTTCTTGCATATGTTCTAGTAGGGTTTTTTCCTCTTTTTTTTTTTTCTCCTATGCTGGGGATCAAACTCGGGAGCACTTTCTCACTGAGCTACATTCCTAGCTCTTTCAGGGTCTTGCCAAATCACTCACGTTGGCCTTGAACTTGCTCCTGCCTCAGCCTCCCAAGTAGCTGAGTTTACAAGGTTGTGCACCATGCCCAGCTGTTTAATCTTTTTACAAAAAACAATTTTAATATTCAAGAGTTATTTTTCCCCAAATATAAGTATATTTTGTTTCATTAATACATCCTTGATTCATGAAATTTAACCTAAGAAATCAATGTTTTATACTGGGCATTTTTCCTGCTGTTGCTTAGCTTTACAAGTTTTAAGCCTTCATCATTTTACAAGTTGTATGTATATTTAATGCAACTCAGGGTTCACCGTTAGTCAAATTCATCAGTTTGTCCCATTTTGGTGTCTTTTCCCTTTATCTGTTAGTCTAGCGTCCTTTTTTCTAATTCTATTCAGAGTTGCCTCAAAGTTAATTTTTCTGATAAAGGTTAATCTTTCTTCCTGTATCTTCGCATTGTAGTAGAAGCAAAGGAATGGCCCAAACTATGCAACTGAGATTGTGGAGTGAGAAGAATCAACCTTATATAACTGGACTTTCAGAATGATGGTGGTGTAGTAGGGAACAAAGGTGGGGGTGGATCTGATTCCACGTGTGGTGCATAATCTCCCTACTCTACCTGTCCCCTGGGGCTTGGGAGTGATTTACAAGTGGTTTTCCTAACTATTTTTAAGCATTGACTGCATTTCTATATAGGGGAGCAGTACTAGTGAGCTTACCCCTTCCCCTTTTCCTATAGCTTCACTTGACTGAGTAGTTTCGTCTCTGTTGCCCTTATTTGGGTGTGAGCAACTTTTCATTGTTTGCTGTGGCCTTGATTTTTAAATATTGAAAAGTGTACCTGTTTATTCTTTTGGAGCATTTTAAGAAGATCATTTTAAAACTTCAGCAACTTGCCAGTAGCTGTTGTACGCTGTGTCCAACTTTAGATGAACCCTGCATCGGACTGAATCACGTTTTCACAACTTTCTTTTCTTAGTACAAATTAGTCCAGAATGGAGTCTTCCAAAGCCCTGGCTGTGAGGAGCTAGCTAGAAAACAGCCAAGCTTGGGCAGCCGTTGGAGCTGCCTTCCTGAGAAGCTGTTTCCGCCTGCGTTCGGGGCTCGCGGAGGCGGTGCTCAGTAGCAATCCTGACCTTATGGTCCTTCCGCGCTCGCTGACTGACTGCAGGAGCCTTTCTGGGTTCCTGGGTTGCAGCAGGAATTTGGGGAGGTAGGATTTGGAGGACTGTGATGCTGCGAAAGAGTTCATTCAGCCAGGAGGTCAGGCTGATTGCATCCAGGTGAGTGGCGCGGGGTGGGATTGGTGTCGGGGGAGGGTGGCGAGAGTGACTGGCACTGCAAGTCTCAGGTTTCTTTGCGGAGAAGTAGAATTTAAAATTGCAGTTCCTACTCCTGTTGTATAACGCGTGACTCAAGTTTTATATAAAAATATGACATCAACTTATCCAATAGAGATTAACAGACCCAATCAGAGTTTCAGAACTACAAATTAAGACCCCCGCTCTAGAAATAGATGGTAGTATGTGAGAACAATCTCATGTTAAGAGAGGATAGGAATGCCAAGGTGTGTAGAGAGACTAAAGCTGAAAAATGAGCAAATGAGGTTTGCACCAAGTTTGAGAGCTGGGAACTGAAGTAAATTCTTTAGTCCCTGAGTAACTTTTACTTTGTTGTTGTTGTTAGTACATGTTTGCAGTACATAATGATTGCATTCCTCGTGGGAAGTTGGTACATGTACTTAATTCTTTTTTTCATCCTCTTTCCCTGTCCTGTCCCATGCCCTCCATCTTTTGGTCCCCTTCCTCCTATTTTAGCTATTATAAATTGTGCTGCTGCAAGATGTGCAGCATTATTGTAATATGATGACTTTGACTCTTGGGAAGATACCTAGAAGGTGGAGAACTGGGTCAAATGGAATTTCTAGCTTTTTGAGTTATCTCCATGCTGATTTCCATAGTGACTGTATTAGTTTACATTCCCACCAGCAGTGTAGAAAGGTTCCCCCCCAGCCTCACCAGCATTTTTCATTGTATGATTTCTTGATACAATTCTTTCTTAAGATGGTGTCTCTGTTTTGTTTCAATTTACATTTCTACAATGGGCAGATTGCCCATTTTCTGCCTGGGTCTTTTATTTTGGGAGGGTCTAGTTCTTTTGAGTTCTTTACAAATTCTAGATGTTAGTACTTTGAGGAGTAGCTGGAAAATTTTTTCTCATTCTGTAGATTGTTTTCTCAGTCTGTTGGTTGTTTGCTGTGCAGAAGCTTTTAAATTTGATATGATCCCATTTGTTGATTCTCAGTATTTTTTTGTGTTATTGGGGGTGAGTCTTTTCAGAAAGAGTTTTACCTATTATCCTCCAGTAGGTTAACATTTAGAACTTTGATTCATTTTGATTTTAGTAGAGTTTAGTACATGGTGTAATATATTATTGGTCTACACTCAATCTTCTGCATGTAGATATTTATTTTTCCCTGCACCATTTATTAAAGTGACTGTGTTTCCTTTTGTGCATGTTTTCGGACCCTTTGTTAAAGTAACTGAATGTACCTCGAGTATGTTTCTGCTTCCTCTGTTCTGTTCCTATGAGCCACATGTCTATTTTTGTGCCAGTACCATGCTGTTTTTATCACTGTAGCTTTGTAATAAAACTTTATTCTGGGATTGTGATACCGTCTGTGTTGCTAGGATTGTTAGCCAGTGTTTCTTTTGCTGTTCTGGGACTTTTCTGGTTTCATATGAATTTTTGTTTTCTTTAGCTCTGTGAGGAATTTCCTTGGTATTTTGATTGGCATTGTGTTAAATCTATACATCAGTTTTGAAAGTATAGCCATTTTAACTAGTATATTTGTTCTGCTTATCCAGAAACATAGGTTATCTTTCCATTTTCTGATGTTTTCTTTATTCTCCTTTTTCTGAATGACATAATTTTTTTTTTTTTTTTTTTTTTTTTGAGGCATCGGGGATTGAACTCACAACCTCACGCCTGCCAGGGCAGGCGCTTAAGGAACTGAGCCAAACTCCCGGCCCTGGTTTTTTGACGTAGGGTCGCACTATGTAGCTCAGGCCGGCCTTGCGCTCCCTTGTAGCCCAAGCCGGCCTCGAACTCACAATGCTCCGCCTACCTCAGCCTCCGGAGTGAATGACATAATTTTCATTCATTAGGTTAACTCCTAAGTGTTTGATTTTATTGATGCTATTGTGAATGGTATTGTTTTCCTAAATTCTTTCTCAATGAGTTTATTAATGTACAGGAATGCTATTGATTCTCATGTGTTGATTTTTCCCCTGCTATATTGCTAAATTTGGCTATTAATTCTAGGAGTCTTGGTAGTATTTTTTGCCTTATAGGTAGAAGATAATATCATCTGCAAGTAATGACATGAACTTTACCCTTCACTATATGTATCCCTTTTATTTCTATCTCTTTTGTGATTGCCTTAGCTAATGTTCAAGGACTGTGTTTAAGAGGAATGATGATAATGGACATCTTTGTCTTCTTCCTTATTGGGTCCCTGGTCTAGGACCACCAATTTCCTGCTCAGAGGTAGAATGGGGGAATAAAACACAGACAAAACATATATTTTAGCTACAAGGGGTCCTAGGATGGTCAAAGACCAATGACAGGCTGGCATCATGAGGCATAGTGTCTTTGGCTTTTATTAGGTATACAGCTTGATTGGGGGTGGGCTGGTGGGCTGCAGGAAGCAGTGGGGGTAAACTGCTGATGCAGTCAATGTTCAAGAATTGATGAACAATGCATTTTTGGAAAAGCACACAGGAACAAGTCAGGGTTAACCAGTAACTTGATTATCTGCTAGTTGCAGCTACTGAGCTAGACAAAATTTGCATAAATCAAGGTCCTCATCTGTCATGTTATCTTGCTTTGAGGCGCCAGAACTTCACAGTTAGCCTCAGCTCTGGCCATTTGCTTAAAGATTAATCTATCCTTAAGCCAGCTGGAGGTCTTGCCACAAGTCATGTAGGTCTAGGACAGACTCTCTATTTGTGTGCCAATTTATTAAGATTCATTATTGCCTGGTCTGTACCATGTCAAGCTGGTCCTCAGAAGTTCCTGATTTTAGAGGGAAAGCTTTCAGTTCCCCCCATTTAATATGATGTTTACAATAGGTTTGTGGTTTTTTAAATTAGATTAAGGTAAGATCCTCTATACCTGTTTTCTTCAGGGTTTTTAATCATGAATAGATGTTGACTTTTGTCAAAGGTTTTTTTTCTTGGATCTATTGAGATAATCTGATTTTTGCCCTTTTGTTTGTGATGGATTACATTTGTGATTGATTGGTATATATTGAACCATCCTTGCATTCCTGGGATGAAACCTGCTTGTTCATGGTGTATGACCTCTTTGACGTTTTGTTGCATTCTATTTGCCAGGATCTTGCCGAAGATTTTGCATCTGTCTTCATTTGAGAGATTGACTTATAGTTCTCTTTTTTGAATGGGTCCTTGTCTGGTTTTAGAACAGCATAATACTACTTTCCAAGAATGACTTTAGGAGTTCTTCCCTTTTAATTTCATTAAAGAGTTTGAGGGGTACTTGCATTAGATCTTCCTTTATGTTTTTATAGAATCTGGCAGTGAATCTATCAGGTTCTGTGCTTTTCTTAGTTGGTAGGTTTTTAAAAATTACTGCTCAATTTCATTGTCTGCTACTGGATTATTCAAGATTTTTATTTTTATTATTTATTTATTTATTTATTTGGTACTAGGCATCAAACTCAGGACCTCATGCTTGTGAGCTACACCCCTGGCCCTTAATTTTTAAATCTTGATTTGCTTTTGGTAATTCATATGTATGTGCAAATCTATCCATTTCTTCTGAATTCTTCACTTTATTGCATATAGGTTTGTGAAACAGTTGCTAATAATCTTGATTGGGCTGTGTCTTGTGATTTCACCTTTTTCGTTTCTAATTTCATGATTTGTGTCTTTTCTTTCTTTCTTTTTTCCTTTTTGGAAGATTGCCTAATGCTTTGTCTTACTTACTCTTTCAAATAACCAGCTCTCTAATTCATTGATTCTTTTTTTCTTTTTGTCTCCATTGCTTCAGTTTCTAAGTAACAACCACAGAAAAGGGAGTGGGATATAGAATTGGTGCTGCTGCTTTTTTCTCCCTACCTTGCCATTAACTGTTTCTTCTCTGCCATGCCCCTTTCCTACACTGCCCCACTTGGAACCAGCCAACTATGGACTGAAACTGTCAAGAGCCATACTATATATTTTTTGGGGAAAAATAATTTCATAATTAAATTTTGAATAGGGCTTTTCTGAGGCATAGTATCTTGCCATGAGAGCTGGTTATAGTATTTGGAAACAACTCTGTGTGCCTCCAGTTACAGCTGAGGCCTCAGCTGGTGCTGTGATGCCCCACGGCAAGAATACATCAGCTGAAGACATCCAATTCCTGGAGAATCAAGTAGTAATAAAAAAAGGGTTTCACCTTGGGGAAAGGAAAACCCTTTATTAACCTGCCATCTCTCCACACCATCCTTATCAACCTAAGACCACCACCGCCCTCTGAATCATCCAGTAATCCCCTCAGCATTTGCCTCAGTCAATAAATGTGGAGGTTCTGCCTGCCTCATGCCTTTAATTTTTTTCTGCCTCATGCCTTTTGTTCCCTGTGAACCACTTGTTATTCCAGATTTCTGTCACATTGCCATTTTCTCTCTTGCTCTTTCTTCTCACCTTGCTGGAGATTAGGGTCCAATGCAGGGGCTCCTGATCCAAAGCCACTGCAAACTATGAGGTAAAATAATCCTTTCTTCCTTCAACTTATGGATGTCAGGTGTTTTGTTCCAGCAATGAGGAAGTAAATAAGGTAATCTACATCAACACTCTGAAAAGCTCCACCTCTGAGTTCATGAGGCTTTGGGGGACATTTTAGATATAAACCATAACAGTTATATAGGCTGCTTCCAAGATTTACCTGTTATGAGTTGTGCTGCTATAAACATGAGTATATAAGTAATGCTATAATATGAATTCTTTAACTCTTTTTGGGAAGATACTGAGAAGGGGAGTAGTTGGGACATGGAATTTCTAGTTTTAGTTTTTTGAAGAATCTCCATACTGATTTCCATAATGATTGTACTAGCTCACATTTCCACCAGCTACACAGAAGGGTTCTTTTTCCCCCACACAGCCTTACCAGCATTTATTGTTCGATTTCCATTACTTCTGGAGTATTTGGCTATAATTTAATTTAAAAATCAAATAATTAAAATCTATAATTTGCTTTTCTCTGAGGATTCCTTAAAAGGTTTTTTTCTCCATCACTTAGTGTTTTCTGGATTTAGTCTCGTTTCTGTGGTATTCTTTTTTCACCTTTCAGAAACAAAAACAGCTTGCTCTCACTGTCTCTTTCTCTTTCTTTTGATGGTAGTGATGATTTAACCCAGGACTTTTGTACTGAGCTACCTTCTCAGTCTTTGTAAAATTTTGAGATAGAGTGTAAGTTATAAATTGCCCATGCTGGGATTGTAATCCTTCTGCCTCATCCTCCGAGAGTATTGAGTTACAAGTGTTTACAACTATTCACAGCTTTCTCTACCCTTCTGAAGATACAGGTTTATCCTAAAGTTCTGGATGTACCTGTTTTAACTGATTTGCTTCTTTATTTTTATGTGGAAGATTTAAAAATTCTCAAAAGAAATCAAAACACTTTAATTGAATAAGTTTTATGCATAGAAAGAGAAGCACATATAATGTCAACATGATGCTTAATAAATAACCAATTGGAGGAGATGTTTGTTTTGTTTTGGAATCTGGAATCAAACTCAGGATCTCACATTGACTTTATTTGCCAGTTTATGTAGTGTCTAGCTTATCAGTGATCAGCTTTAGACCCTGGATTGCTTACATGTAAAAGGTGGCCAATAACTAGATTTTCCTCTTTATCTCCCGTTTGATAAAGCAGCCCATTGCATGCATTCACATAAAATATTTCCTTTAGAGGCAGACCTGTAGAAGAATGCACGTATCAGAACTGAATGACAGTTATCATATCTTATTCTGTTATTGCATTAGTTAATGTTAAACAACTGATTATAGAGAAACAAGTGAGTGGCCCCATTTCCAGCTGCAATGTTTGAATCTTTGGCATAAATACATTTTGCCCTTTATCACATGTATGACTGTTGCTTGGTAATTTACCATTTTGGCATCTTACTATATACTTCATCTATCAGTTGTGTGTATCATCAGTCTTAAGAATGTTCTATCATTGGAGATTTATTTCATGATAATCCAGGATGCAAATCAGCAAAAGTTACTTCTCAATGTGTTCTTGCCCGTTAGGTGTTGCAATGTATTTTCTGATAGTTTCCTCTTAACATGTTTGTTCTTCACCTTAGGTATTTTAACTGGATTAGAAGACATTTGAGAAAGAAAATTTAGTTCCGATAATTTATTTCAAATCTACAAACAAAATTCAGCTACTGCTGTATCTCTAAGTTAAGAGTAAATAGAATTTAGAATGCATCTGTGCTCCAAAAGGTATGAATACTATGATTAAATACATTCAGGGGGTGATGCTGTTCACTTTCGAAAAGAGTTCCTTACAATTTTCTCATCTGTATATACAGTATAATTCATTAGGAAAACAAACTCTAGTGAAGTGACTTAGATTGATCAAAGTTTCAATCCCATTATTAATTGTGTGATCTTGGGAAAGTTATTATTTTTTTGTTTGAAATAAAATTTATAGGGTTTGGGTCAGGGATATAGCTCAGTGGCACAGTGTCTGTCTGGCATGTATGAGGTCCTGAGTTCGAGTCCCAGTACCAAAAATAAAATTTACAGGAGCTGGGGATGTAGCTCAGTGGCACAGTGCATGCTTAGCATGCATGAGCTCTGAGTTCAATCCCAGGACCACACAAGTAAAATTTAAAAAGGAAAATACAATAAAATTTACATATAATAAAATACACAAATCTTAACTGTACAGTTTAAATTTTTATCTATATGCACTCCCCATACCCATCAGCCAAATCAAGGTATAGAACATTTTTATCACCTGGACAGTTCCCTTTTGCCTTATTTTCACCATAAATTGGATTTGCCTGCTTTTGAACTTTATATAAATGGAATCATAGAGTTTGCCATCTTGTGTGTCTGGCTTTTGTTCATTAGCTTATCTGAAATTGATCTATATTTTCCACATTAATAGTTCATTCCTTTTTATTACTGTATACTATTTTATCTTTTGAATATACTACATATTGTTTTTTATTTTTGCTTTGATGCTGAGAATTAAACCCAGGGCCTGATGCATCCTAGGCAGGTGCCCTACCACTAAGTTATATCCCTACCACTTTTTTATTTTTATTTTTGAGACAATCTCAGTTGCCCAAGATGACCTTGAGCTTATGATCTTCGTGTGTCAGCTTCCCAGTATCTGAGATTATAGGCATGCACCACTGAGCTTGTCTACAAGCTACTATTGTTTTTCTTGTTTTCTGTTGATGGACATTTGAAATGTCTCTAGGTTTTGACTATTATGAGTAAAGCTGCTATAATTGTATTTCTACAAGTGTTTGGTTACTATAAGTTCTCAATTCTTTAGCATATATCTAGCAGTGGAATTGCAGGATCTAGGCATATTTTTACTCTTTAAAAAGCCCAAGAATTTTCAAAATGGTTGTATTACTTAATATAGACACTGATATTATGAGACTATTCCGCTTGCTTCATATCTTATTGGTATTGTCAATGATTGTTATGTTTTGTTTTGTGTTGTTTTTGAGACAGGCTCTCACCATATAATTCAGGCTGACCTGGGACTTATTTCATAGCTCAGACTGTCCTCAGTTCTCCTGCTTCAGCCTCCCAACTGCTGAAATTACAGGTGTCTCCTGCCATGGCTGACTGTCTGTATTTTTAATTGTAGCAATTTGCTATGGTTTTGTTTGTATTTTCCTAATGATTACTTATCTTTTCGGTGACATTTTTTGCTGTTACAAATTCCCAAACTCCATTAGCTTAACAAATAGACTGTGGTTTTTGCTCACTTGACTATCCAACAGGGTCTGGTAGGTAGGTGACCTCTTCAGTAGTTATGGAGAAAACCAGTTTCCTTATCTCCTGTGCCTTTGCAATCTTTTGATATATGGATTCTCATGTAATTTTGCTTATCTTCATTAAGCCCTAATTTCCTTTTTTCCCACATTGTAAGAACCAAATGTTTTGCCTTTTAAATATGAATCTACAAACTGATCATTGTGGCATACACCTGTAATCCTAGCATTTTGGAGACTGTGGCAGGAAGATCACCATGAATTTGAGGCCAACCTAAACTTCAGTGAGACTGTCTCAAAAAAACAAAACCAAAAACTACAATGTTGTGAATGGTTTCCCATTTAATTAATGTGTTTCATCATGTCTGGTACATCCAGTTCAGTGTTTGATAAATAGCAGTTACTCAACAATCGCTTGAATATCCAGAAAACAAGGACAGTATGGAAATACTGGCTAATAAACATCATCAATACTGATGAATGTTTCCATTCTTTGTGCTTGTATTAGTCACTTTCCCATCAGAGGGTGTAAATACCCACACATGCAATTTAGAGGTTGATTTTTGGCTCACAGGTTCAGTGGGTTCAGTGGGTTCAGTTTATGGTTGGCTGGCTCTAAGGCAGAAATGGTATGGCAGAATAGTGTGATGGAGTAAAGGTGTTCACTACATGGTATCCAGGAAGCAGAGAGAGAAAGGAGGAGCCAGGGATGAGAATATACCCTTCCAAGTGACACTCCCAATCAGCTGTTTCTTCCAACCAGGCTCCACCTCTCAACATGAAACTTTGGGGGTGCCTTTTAGATTAAACCATAACATTCTACCTCTGGCTCCCAAAAGGCTCAAGCCCATTTCATTATGAAAAATACATTTAGTCTATCTGTAAGAATTGTCAAAGTCTTAATAGTCTCAACATAGCTGAAAAGTCCAAATCCAAAATCTTCTCTGAGACTCATGACAACTCTTAGCTGTGAAATCCTATAAAAATTGTAAAGAAAGTTATATACTTCCAACATACAATGGTATAGGGTCAACATTCTCATTCCAAAAGGGAGGGATTGGAGGATAGAAAAGAATTGGACTAAAGCAAGAGTGAACCCCAACAGGGAAAACATTAAATCCTGGAGTTCTATGTCTGGAACTCAGGCCAGGTTGTGGTGAGATGAGCTCCAGAGGGCTGTCCCTACAGCTCTGCTGACTGCCACATGGCCTCTTTCGTGGGGTGGTTCTGTTTACCACCTGTATCTTTCCTTAGCATGTCTCTCTTGGGAACTTGCTCTAACCCCAATCTCCTAAACGAGTAGATGGCAAAAAACATAACTAACAGAGACCAGTAGTATAATTTTTGGGGCTCCAGGAATGCCAAAATACTCTCTTGGGAGTAAAGAATCTGGGATTTGAGACTCTGGGAGTTGGAATAAAGAATTTTTCCAGGTAGCTCTTATTTATTTGGCTTTCAAACAAAGGAAGGGGAATACTGAGGCAAGTGTGGGCAGTGAGCAGGACTTTGGAAAGTTAGTTTAAAGACTTCTCCAAGCAGTACATTTTGCCAGTTAAGAGTACTGTTTGATCTCTAAGGTTGGCAGCTTTATTGCTCTGGAATAGGGAGAGTCAGCAGCCCTTGTCCTAGGCTGCCTCAGCTGTGGTATTATCTTGACTTCAGAGTATTAGGCATATACTCTTTTCCAACACAGCCAGTGGTCCCTGTGTTCAGCAATTTAACCCTGTACAGCCTGGTTTTCAATGTGTCTCCCTGTACCTGGCATCTCTAACATCTTGGAGGTCTCCACTACACCTTTGACTTCAGTCTCACACCTTCACGTATTGCCTCTCATGAGTTTCTGGCAAGGACTCTGATCCCACCATAGATTTTCCCTTTGCCTTCCTGGTCATCTTCTAAAATCCGAGTGGAGCCTCTATGACCCCATAACTTGCATTTTTCAAAACCAACCCGACTTGGATGATGTCAGTGTTGGCTGCCAGCTTGAACAGCAGCTAGGCCCTCTTGGACCATGGCTGCAGTGTCCTTTTAGTATCTAGATGGCTGAACTTGGAAATACACTCTCTGAGGTGACCCTGAATGAACAGGCCTCCTGGGGACTCTTCTCAAAAAAATTTGCAGTTTTGCATCCTTGTGCCTGCAATGGGTAGAGTTATGCTAATGCTTTTATAGCATCTTTCTTATCGTCCTCATGCAAAATACTTGCCCTCTTTTTAATGCTAATGTTTTTTAGCAACCATGCTGTCCTTTGCCCAACTTTGCAGGCTATTCCTTTCTGGCAAAACTATAAACTTTTCAAACCATTCATCTCTGCTGTTTCTTCCTGATCTGGCTAAAGCAGTCAGCAGTACATATGCCACACCCTGAATATTGGGTTGCCTTCAAATATCTTCTGCCATGTATTTAATCTGCCATCTTTAAATTCAGCTCTATACAAAGTCTTAGGACATGGGAAAAACATAGACAGATTCTTTGCCAAAATGAAACATGCATGGCCTCTAGTCCAGTTTCTAGTAGCTTCCTTGTTCCCATCTGAAACTTTATGAACTTTGTCTTTATTGTCCAAATTTCTATCAATATTCTGATCTGAGTTTTTTGATCAGAATCTCCCATCAAACTCATCTTACAGCATTCTAGAGCCTCTCTAGCTAGAATCTCTAAACCTTACCAAACTTTTCCTGCAAGCAAAAGCCTTTTCTAAAATGGTCATGCACAATCACAACAGTGACCCAACTTCCAGTACCAATTTTTGTTTTAGACCCTTTTCCTGTTGCTGGTTGTAAATACAGTAAGTCCCTGACTTACCCATGAATTCCTTTTTGAGAGAACATTCATAGGTTTTGTTCATAAGTCCCCAACTTATGAATGAGTTCTGTTCTGGGAAAATGTTCTTAAGTCTGATTCATTTGTAAGTCTGACAAAGTGAGTCTGTGAAAGCACACAGTTTGAATGTTCGTAAGTTGGGGACTTACTGTACCTGACCTCTACAATTTAAAAGGAGGAGAGGTTTACTTCTAACTCACAGTTTTAGTGAATTCAGTCCAGGCTGACTGACTCCAGTGCAGAAACAGCATGGCAGAATGGCCTGGTGGAGGAAAACAGTTTGTCACATGGTGGCCAGGAAGTAGAAAAGAAAAGCCAGGGATTAGAATATACTCTTGCCAATCCTGATCCCAGTCACCTGACACTTTTGACCACACTCTACTCTAAATGTGAGACTTTTAGGGGACATTTCAGGTCTAATTCATGACTGCTCAAATTGCTTTACTGTGCTTTGCTTGACCCGAAGAGTGTCAGGAGCTCAGCTGAGCTAGGGGGAGCTGAGCTGCTAGGTATTGATGGAGTAGTGAATTAAAAGACAACTCAAAATGAATGCCAGTCTACTTTTCATCCTTCTACTGCAGTAGTATAAAAACAAGAAATTAAACTATGCTCCTTACATGATGTGCCACCATCTGCCACTTCATCAGAGGCTAAACCAATAGGACTGCTCAATTTTGGACTTTGAACTTTGAAAACTGTGAGTAAGCCAAATAAATCTTTACTCTTTATAAAGTTAGTTGCCAGAGATATTTTGTTATAGTGATAGAAAAAAACCTGACTAACATGGTTTTATGGGATACGAATTAATACAAGACACAATAGGATGGCTTGTCACTGTTCTGTGATGTTTGTTGAGTAAAATGTCCAAGATGGCTTCCTCAGTCACATATGTGGTATATCACCTAGGATGTGCCAATGGTTGGGGACTAGCTAGAGTAACTTAACTAGAACTTAAAATGTGATCTTGGTTCTTGTTGCTGGTCCCCTTGATTCTCTGTAGTATTAGGGCCTCTTCACCTACTCTGTCCACATGTGCTGTCCATGGTAGCTCTCTAGCAGATAGTCCTATTCCTTACATGTAATCTCAGAGCTGTGTGCAATAATAATAATGCAAATGTGGAAACTTAATAAATTTTAGATCTGGAACTGGTATAGTATTGCTTCTGCTACATTCTGCTAGTTAAGTCATATATCTGATCCCTATTTAGGGAAAGGGTTATAGAACGATAGGAATATTCTCCTTGGCAGCCAAACTCTGCCTTGGGTCTTTAGTTTGTCTTGGGAAGGTGAGCTTTGTTTCTTTTAGTAGTAACAAACTTCTGGAAATCAGTGAGGAATAATAGTTTTCCCAAGAGTAGAAGGTTTTTGCTTTTACTTTCCCCCATGGGAAAATTAAGAACATTTTCTACTTACTCTCAGTAGATGGATTTTGCTTTTATTCCTTCTACAGAAATGTGCCTATCCTCTGAGATTGCCAGGACCTTGGTCTCTACCTTACCACCTGATCACATCTTGCTCCTCTGACCCACTGGGGAGGGAGTGAGGTTAGGTCTCCTTCCCTGCTCTAATCTTTCTTATGAGCACTTGTTGGATGACCCTGATAAAGAGAGTCTTTGCATTTGTGTCTGCCTACTATTTGAAACAGACATATTTGCTTTACAATTACAAGTTTCACCAGCTTAACCAGCTTTATGGTTGCCTATGCTTGCTAAAGGAGAACCTGTATGTTCCATCACTCCTGGCAGGCACTTATTTAGAATTAATTTTATTGGTTACCTTGCAACCCCAGCTCTTTAATAGGCTAAAAAAAATTATATATTATCTGGCTATTATTAAGATGAAAATGATATTCTCTTGTATTTGTTTTGTATTCATGAACAGGCCCAAATTCAATTTTCTATAACATTGAATAAGCAAAATATAGTATCCATAAACACAAATACAAGAAATATTAAAGGTAAAGATTATAGCTAGAGGGCCGGGGGTTTGGCTCAGTGGCTTAAGCGCCTGCTTGGCAGGTGCGAGGTTGTGAGTTCAAGCCCCTGTACTGACCAAAAAAAAAAAAAAAATGACTATAGCCAGGCATGGTGGCACATGCCTGTAATTCTAGAACTTGGAAGGCTGAGGCAGAAGTATCATTATGAGTTTGAGGCCAGGCTGGGCTACACGGTAAGTTCAAGGATAGCCTGAACTACATATTAAGACCCTGTCTCAAAAAACAAAAAGCAAAACAAAAAAGGTAAAGATTGTATTACAAAAAAGTAGCAAAAGTCCCCATTTTAGTTAGAGCACTTGCCTAACATGCACGAGGCCCTGGTTTTGAAACCAGTAATATATACATGCTTTGAGAACAAGATAAAAAGTACACATAAGTCTGCCAATTCATCCCAATTTGATTAATGTCTGTATCTTTAGTGTCTTCAGAATACTTTTTCTTTGCATAAATATTTCAGCTTTTTAATTTATCCATATGGCAAGACTTAATGGCTACTTTATAGACTCAAAATTGTTAAATTTCAGCTTGAGTTTGTTCTCTGGGCTTTAGCTCTACTTGGCAAAGGCTGATTTATTGACATCAAATATAATAAACACACCACTCATGATAAAGCTGTATTTGGATTTTTTCACACTAATTAGACTTACAACTTTCTTTTTATCTGCTGGTCTGGACCTATAAAGTAAATGGTGTATATTTTAAATCGACTTTCACGGTCCACTTTGTGACAGAATTTACTTTATATTAAATTAAGTCTTCTTCCTCCTCCACCCCACAAATCCTGCAGACTTCCAAGGAATGACCTGCAAGAGGTTTCAGTTACCACTGTGTGATCTATCCCTTGTCCTGGCCTCATGGCAGGTTAGTGTCAGTAGTAGTGGTATTTTCCATGGAAAAGCCCTTCCTTAGTAGGGGTTTTGGTTTTAGTAAACTTTGGCTTTGATTGTCATCCTTCCCTGAAAAAATAGGTAGGTGGCATCTGCTATCTGTGTTGTTCAGAGAAGAATTTGAAAAAAATAGATGCTTTGATTCTGATGTGGCAAAGCATAGCACTGCATTAAGGGAAACCTCTCCTGAGAGTTATGGAGCCTTTCCAGAAATGTACTTAGCTTAGTGCCCATTGGGGTACCTTCATGTACTACATCAGCACTGTTACCAGCATGATTCATTTGGTATTTATTAAGTGAGAGACTGTCACAAGAAGATGGATTTTTAAAAGTTTATCAAGAGAGGAGAGAAAAGAACATTGAGTTCTCTTACTTTTAGGGTATAATTTGTAAAATGGTTATTTCCAATACATTATCCTTCCAAAATGTCATTAGGATGTTATTGTATCTTTCTTTGAGACTCACAATGCTTCCTAATTGTCATTGTATTAATGAGACTCAGTCTTCCAGCATGTGAAGCAGAGAAAGACCTTTTCAGGATAGCATAGGATGAGCTTTCTGTTTTAACTTGGCAAAAATAAATAAATAAGGGTCAGGGATTTAGCTCAGTGGTGTAAGCACCTGCCTGGCAGGCGTGAGGTTGTGTTTGATCCCCGGTACCAAACAAAACAAAACAAAAAACAAACAAAAAAACCCAAATAAAACAGAAACAAAACAAAACAAAACCAAAAAAAATGTGAAAAACCTTTTACTTCCCAAAGGCTCTTTCTCCACTGTATTGTAGGACACAGCACCTCTGCTTTACCCAGAATACTTTCACTCTATGGAGCCACATTTCCTTTTCTTTCTGAAAGTCTGTTTGTATTAACAAACTTTCTGTCATTATTACAAATGCCTGACTGACTTAAAAAGAGAAAATATGTATTTTGGCTTATACTTTTGGAGGTTTCAAGTCACGATTTATTGACCTTATTGCATTTAGGCCTGTGACAAGGCAGTACATTATGACTAGAGTACATGTCAGAACACAGCTGTTCACCTCATGGACAGATAGTAAAAGGGAGGAGGGGGATGAATACCCAAATTAAGGGTATCCCCCACCCACCTAAAGAGGTGAAGCTTGTAGAGGTGGAAACTAGGGGATGGAAAAGACCTTCCCCTAGTTTCCACCTCTAAAAGCTTCACCACCTCCTAGTAGCACTACTCTGGGGGAACAAGTCTTTACCAAATATTTGGGGAACTCTTAAGACCCAAACTATAGCACTGGTTGAGGCCAATTTAGTTTGTGAAGTCTCCCCTTAGTAGCACTTCTAGATTTAATAGTAAATATATACCACAGTCTGATGATGATGTAAGCCTTTCATGAGAAGCAACTTGTACTAGCACAAGACTTGAGTGTGTGAGAACACAAAAATTGTTGCTGGCTGATAGCGTCAGAATACCCTTGATTCTTAATGGTACAATCTAATGACACCCATGGGCATAACTTTCATCTTTTATGCCAAGAGATAGAACAGGAGGTGGGATGTGACCAGGGAAGGAAGCCTAAGCATTACAGAAAATGCATCTCTCAGTAGAGATGAAGTGTAACACAAATTGCAATAATGAATTCTAGGTATGGCTAGCAAATGCATTTGGGAAAGATTTTCTTAGGTGATTCTGATTCTCGCTTCTCATTAAGAACCAGACCATAGACAGGACTGTCTACATATTTGTGGAGCTTAGTGCAAAACAAATACTTGAGATCCAGTTGCAAATAGAATAGCATTGGGTTGTTTGCAAGATTTAGCTATTACAAATGGTGCTGCTATAAACATGGGTGCAGATGTGTCACTGTAGCATGACATTACAGAAGCTAGCTGTAAAACTATCTGAAGTATCTTGTATGTATGTATATTTTTCCCTTTATCCATTCTTCCTTTCCCCCATCACAGTTTGTCCATTCCCTTGAACGGTTTCTTTCCAAGTCACAGTATCTATTGTACACTTTTTTTTTTAAAGAGAAGAAAGAAAAAGCAGAAAAATCAAGATGCAACCTAACCTCAAAAACAACAAAAGCAAAGTGACGGCAACAATAACAAATAAACAATAGCTTTATGGGTTTTCAAAATAAGATGATAGTAATTTAACAATGGTTGTTATACTGCCTATTGTTATCTTCATAACAGTTGCTCAGATTACCAGAAACAGGAATAAAACAAAACAGTAAAATGAAACAAAACACTGGAATTCAAAAACAAGGCAGAAGGAAATTCCCCACAGTTGCCACAGTGTACATTGCCATCCTCCAAATAGTTGCCCAGACCACCAGCTCCAGACCTGCAAAGTCAATCAAATAACTTAGGGATCAAGCTATTCTTTTCTCCTCAGTTTCTTTCTTATCCTGAGTCCTCTGAATGAGCCAGTTGCTTACAGGGGTGGGGGTGGGGAGTGTGTTCTGGTTTCCCAGCCCTTGCATATCTGGTTCAAGGGAGGGTGTGCTTTGTCCTCTTGCCAAGTAGTCCTGGTTCATGGGAGGGCATATTTTGTCCTCTTGCTCTCAATTGCCAAATTTTTTATTGGGTCTTCTATTTTGGAGTGTCTAATTTTTTTCCCGTTCCTTACATATTCAAGATGTTATTCCTTTCTCTGAGGATTAGCTGGCAAAATTTTTCCCTATTCTGCAAGTTGTCTGTTTATGCTGTTGGTTATTTCTTTGGCTATGCAGATTAATTTGATATAATCCCATTTGTTGCGTCTTGTTATTTCCTGCACAATTGGAATTCTTACCTATGCCTTACCTATACCTATGTTTTACCTATTTTATCTTAGCAGCAAATTCAGTGTTTCTGTTTTTTAATCTAGGTTTTTGATCCATTTTGATTTGATTTTAGTACAAAGGAAGAAGTATAGGACTAGATTTATTCTTTTGCATGTGAATAACCAGTTTTCCCAGCACCATTTGTTTAAGAGGCTGTCTTGGTTACTTTTTATGTGTTGCTGAGACAAAACACCTGACACCCAAAATTAGGGAAGGAAAGGTTTATTTAGCTTACAGTTTTTGAAGGTTTCAGTCCACAATCAACTGGCTCCAAGTCAGGGTGGCATGGCACAGGAACAACACTTCAGGCAGCAGCCAAGCAAAAGCATCCAGAGTAAAAGCGGGGAGGACAGAGCAAGCCTCTTCTCCTTTATATAGTACACAGGACACCACCACCCCCGCCCAGGGTGGGTGTAGCTTCACAAACATCCTTGCCTTCCTTTGCACAGGATGAGGATGTTTACAAAGTAAGACCCCTGGCTCCCTCGTGAGCCTCTCAGTTAAACTTCTGACCTTCTCAAATTGTAACAATGACCAGGTAACTGTGCTCTACACCCCAGGCTGTAGAGCTACTGAGTTACTTAATTAAGCTGCTAGACTTCTCAAGTTGACACAGTGTATAAACCATAGCAGAGGCTATCTTTTCTCCAGCATGTTTTTGGCTCCTTTGTAAGAAGTCAGGTGGCTGAAGGTGCCTGGTGGTGTTTCTGGATCCTCAATTCTATTCTATTGATCAACATGTTTATTTTTGTGTAGGTATCATGTTGTTTTTATCATAGTAGCTTCACAGTCTGACTTGAAATCTAGGATTGTAATGCCTTCTGCTTTGCTGCTGTTGTCCAGGATTGCTTTGGCTCATCTGGTTTTCCTGATTGCTTATAAATATTAGAAGTTTTTCCTAGTTCTATGAAGACGCACAATGTAATTTGATCAGAAATGCATTTAATCTGTGTATCATTTTGGCAATTTAGCCATTTTGACAATATTGATTCTGCCTATCCAGAAATGGGATATCTTTCCATTTTCTACTGTCCTTTTCAGTTTCTTTTTTTCTTTTTAGAGTACTGTAGTTTTTGTTATAGAACTCTTCCACTCTCTTGATTAGGTTAAGTCCTACATATTTCATTTTTTAAAAAGCTATGAATGGAATTGCTTTCCTGATTTCTTTCTTATCACGTTTGTTATTGCTGTGCAGAAATGCAGTTGATTTTGTATTGATCTTGTATCCTGTCACTTCGCTGAATTTTTCTATTAGTTCTAAGATTCTTCTGGTTGAGTTTTTTTAATCTTCTGTTTAAAGAATCATGTAATCTGCAAGTAAGGATAACTTAACTTTTCTTTTCCTATTTGTATCCCTATTATTTCTTTCTCTTGCCTCATTATTCTGGCTAAAGTTTTGAGTACCATAATGAACAGGAGTGGTGAGAGTGCACATTCTTGTCTTGTTTTTGATGTTAGAGAAATAGCTTTTCCCCTCATTTAGTAAGATTTCGGCCGTAGGTTTGTCATAAGTGACCATTGTCAGTTTGAGATAAGGTCCTTCTATACCTATTTTCTTGAGCTTTTATCATGAATGAATGTTGGATTTTGTCAAAGACTTTCTCGGAATCTATTGGGATAATCATGTGATTTTTATCTTTGCTTCTATTTATGTGACGTGTTGTTTATTGACTTACATATGTTGAACCATCCTTGCATCCTGGGGGTGAAGCCAACATGGTCATGACATGTGTTCTTTTTAATGATCTTTTGCATTCTGTTTACCAATATTGTGTTGGGAATTTTTGCATCTATTCATTAAGGAGATTGACCTGTAGTTTTCATTGTGTGGCTGAGTCCTTGTCCAGTTTGGTATCAGGGTGATGTTAATTTCCAGGAATGAATTTGCCATTATTTCTTCACTCAAAGAAAGATTTGAAGAGTAAATAATGAGGCAAATTTTTGAAAGGTTTGTGAAATTTCCAGAGAGTGATGTTACATTAGTGCTTGGCATGATAATGTAATGGAGTCCATTTGTAGTCCTGTGGAAAATAATTTAAGTGAATATGCTATATTTTAGGAAAGAGGTTTTTAGAAAATCCCTATGAAGTGCCTTATTTGCATCATTGTTCTTACCAAAGTGAAATTATGTACACAGACATTTTGGCATTTTACTGCAGTTTTCTTTTCTGAGTTAAGGGAACCACAGCTACATTCTGGGATTAACCTAGTAAATTCCCAAGCCCTGAAATTGGGATTGTTGCTTCTTGAAGCTATGGAGTTGGAGGTGAGAACTATAAAGGAAATAACTATCCAGTTTAAATATTTATTTGTTTGAAAAGAAATCAGAATTTATTCATCAAAAGGAGTATTATCCATCAGGGCATCTGTTCATATGATCACAAACATATTTCAAGAATATTGTAATTGTCAGGCATGGTGGCGCATGTCTATAATTCCAGCACTTGGGAGGCTGAGACAGGAGGATCGCTGTGAGTTTGAGGCCAGCATGGGTTCTATAAGTGAGTTCAAGGCCAGCCTGCACTGCATAGTGAGAAGCTGCCTTAAAAAAACTAGAAACAAAAAAAGAATATTGTAATTGTTCAGAATTCAGAAATTCTAAATGCCCTTTCTGCTTATCTTTTTGGGATGTTTTGTGGGACACTTAAATACTATGCCTCTAAAAACATTCATTATATATAATTTTATTGTATATAATATGAAATAAGCTTCTATACATCTCAAATGGTACTAATTATGTTTTGTTCTTGGCAAAAGTGAATAGTCACATATTTTCTGTGTTTTATGGTTCATATAGGTAACCTGGATGGGAAAGGATGTCATTGATTCTTTTTTTTTAGACAGTGATAAAATATATCTTTATTTACTTTTTTGAGTTGAAGGGTTGTAAAGAAATTATTGCTAAGGTAGATATCAGGCAAACAGAAGGGTGCTTTAGAAATCCAGTTACCTTGGAGTTTATTTAAACTAACAGGAAAAGGTCATAATGTTTTCATGCAATACATAACTTGGTTCTTTAAATAACAATTGTGACAAATAGCAGAAAGAATTAAGGAATGCTGCACTTGTGATCCATACAAAATACCAACATTTTGAGTTGTACATAATTAAAGAAATACCTCACTTTTGAAATACTGTTATAACCAGGACATATAGGTATGCCTTAGGTGGGCAGAGGAATGCAGTTTAGGAAACAACAACAACAACAAAATCACACTAAAACTATACAACTTCTTTAAAACCACTGAGCAAGAAAAGCAGCATTAAACTTTCACCCTGATTTTATGCAACTTCTATACAATACCTTGACTTAAATCCAAGAGCAAAAGTTAAGACACTCCTCCTCCATTTTTAGTAAACAACCGTACGGTAAACTTAGATGACTTTTCCCCTTGGATTTTACCTGGGAGTGGCCTTTTTAATATTTTATTATTTAAAAGAGAGCAGATTTGGCACTTTTATACTGATGTCACCAATGTTAATGTTCTTTACAGCTGATGCAGCATGGGCTGGAGCTCCTGCCAAGTCAGCCTCAGATTTCTTCAGTTTATTTTGTGTATCAATTTGTGTAACCATTTCATTCATGTTAGTCTCCAATAGCATTCCCCCATCCCCATTTCTGCAGGAATATTGTGGACCTTGTCTACATGGAAAATTAAATCCAGTTCACAGATATTTTCAAAACATTTGTCTAATGTTTCCACAGATACTTGAATTAGATCTAAAATGCCAAGTTCACTTTCTGAAGACACAGAAGACAAAATATAGTGTTGCATAATGTCTGTAAATCAATTTGTTGTCAGATCCTCCAATTACTAGTCCTCCTTATAGGAAATTACAAACATTTTCATTTCTCTTAGATACCAAATGGGAAGTCTCCCTGTTGATTTGCCACTGCTTCCCGCGGTTGTTGAAGATGAAAAATCACGTTGATCATGGCTTGGCGGGCCAGCCTTGTGGGCGCTGTGGGTCAGGGTGGGAGTTGGGGGAAGGTTGGGGTCGTGGGGAGGGGGATCCCAGGAGCCGCGCCTGAGGATCTCCCTGAAGATCCTCTGCCATTGATTCTTAGGGTTTTTGGTTGTTAATTTACAAATT
This sequence comes from Dasyprocta punctata, assembly GCA_004363535.1. Taxonomy (NCBI): domain Eukaryota; kingdom Metazoa; phylum Chordata; class Mammalia; order Rodentia; family Dasyproctidae; genus Dasyprocta; species Dasyprocta punctata. The sequence goes on along the minus strand of RJWM01005920.1, from coordinate 52,876 downwards.
GCTGTGTAATTGCTATGATTATTACAACAGGAAGAGGGAGAGAGTCGCTATAGTAACAGTAACACATTTGCAACCTCTTACAGGAAGAGGGAGAGAGTCACTATAGTAACAGTAACACATTTGCAACCTCTAATTAAAGCAGTGCCTGGAAATTAGGTTTTGATCTAGCACCACAGTTCTAGTCAATTAAAATAATATCAAAAAGCTAGTTTTCAGGTGAATGATGCAGAAATATGAGATTTTTTTTTTTTAAAGCAAAGACCATTCTAAAACAAAGAATGTTCCTATTTCAGAGGGGAGACAGAGGCTGTCAGGAGAAAAGCACTTCCAGCTACCAATGTATCTATATGCAAGCCCATCCTTAGTTCTGAGAAGATAAACAAACACACTCCCCTCTATGCTGTATACTAGATATCCTTTCTTCAAGATACTCATTTTAGAGTTAAGCTGCTTACTAGAGATCTACTGCTATCCCCTCACTTCCTGCCAGATTCAGTGCCTACTGTAGCCAAACACCCTTTGTAGCTGGGTCCAGGAAGAGACTAGTCATGTAGAGAATAGATTCTTTTTAACAAGACATATAACAAAGAATCTGGATGGAGTATTAGACAAAGATAGAGAGTCCTCACATCAATTAAAAAAAAAAAAAGTTCAGGTAAAATAAATGTTCTACTAGAAACTCATGGAGAATCTTTGTTTTTGTGACTATTTCTTTTTCTCTCCAAATCCATTTTATTTCAAGTAGAAAAAGAAAAAGAAGAAGAAAAAAATGAAAAATTTCAGAACACGTCAATCAGGGAGCAACAATGGTACATACATTGCACATTGTCATCCCCAAATCATTCACTCATAGCACAAGACATCTTTTTTTTTTCATATGAATTTAAAGTTTTTATTTATGTATTTCACTGTAGTGCTGTGACAACAAAATGACATCTGTGTACCAGAGCATACATACATCAACAGTAAGATGTAACTTTTCATTACACCACTGCTAAAATATTTAGCTTTTTGTAGGAGACATAAGCATGTAAGATGGCCACACCAAATAATTTTCTGTTTTTTTTTTCCCTTTAGATAATGTTAATTTTTAAATCAGTAATACTTTATCAACTTCACTGTTAACAGAACTGTAAATTATCTGGATGATGGAGTGTGTGGGAGGGAATCATTCAACTGTGTACTGTAATAGTTGCTAGAGTAATCTCACACACACCAATAAGGAACTGTCACCATAATTAAGGGCTAATTACTGTTATTGTTGCACAATGATAAAGTTCTTTTGAAAATAACAGCCCACTTATATGTGAAAAATGCCCTTTCCACTTCCACAGAAGAAAAAAAATATTCAGAAAGTTATTTTTGGCCTTGCTATGTCAAAAAGTCAACTGTACAAAGATCTACATGTTAAACCTAGCACAAGACATCTTCATTCAATTGTCCAAACAATACTGGCACAAATCTTTCTCTTCAATGAACTCAGAGAAATCGCTAGTATAACTATCTTAACTATTTTTATATACATATACATATGTTGTTTCTGCTTCTCTCACTAGTGAGACAATAAGATGTTTACACATGTGTGTCTTATTTATTTCACTGATGAGTATGATCTCAAGTTGCATCCATTTACCTACAAAAGTCTCCAGTCCATCCTTCTTGATGGCTGAGTAGTACTCCATTGTATAAAAATACCACATCTTTTTATCTATTCCTCAGTCAATGGGCATTTAGGTTATTTCCAAGATCTAGCTATTACAAATTGTGCTGCTATTAACATGGGTGCACATATATTGCTGTGGTATGATGTTTTTAATTCTTTTGGGAAGATACCCAGAAGGGGAACAGCTGGGTTGAATGGGACCTCTAGTCCTAGTTTTTTGAGGAATCTCCACACTGATTTCCACAGTGGCTGCACCAGTCTGCATTCCCACCAACAGTGGAGAAGTGTTCTTTTTTCCCCACAGCCCCTCCAGCATGTTATTGGTTAATTTCTTGATATTAGCCATTCTTTCCGGGGTGAGGTGGAATCTCAGTGTTGTTTTAATTTGCATCTCTCGAATGACCAGTGATATTGGACATTTTTTCACATATTTACTGCTTGCATTTCTTCATCTGAGAAATGTGTATTCATCTCAGATGCCCATTTTTGGATTCGGTCTTCAAATCTGGGAGGACTGATTTTTCTGAGTTCTTCATATGTTCTCAATAGTAATCCTTTGTCTTAGGAACAGCTGGCAAACATTTTCTCCTGCGTCGTGAGTTATCTCTTCACTCTGCTGGTGGTTTCTCTCGATGTGCAAAATCTTTTCAATAGGGTGAGATTCCAGTTGTTGATTCTTTGTGATAGTTCCTGTGCATTTGGGGTTTTGTTCATAAATCTTTGCCTACACCAATGTCTTCAAGAGTTTTACCCACTCTATATTCCAGAAGATTGAATGTTTCTGTTTTAATATTAAGATCTTTGACCCACTCTGATTTTAGCTTGGTACGTGGTGAAAGATATGGATATGACAGTGTTTTCAATTTCTAGCTTTTTTTTTTTTACTCTTTCGTAGAATTTCCTTTCCTTGGGCTGGGGATGTATCTCAGTGGTAGAAAACTTGGTTAATGTGTGTGAGGGTCTGTGCTTGATCTGTAGCACCACAAAACAACAACAACAACAACAACAGTTCCATCTCTGTTCATATTCTATCCATTTGTCCTCATATTTTTCTCTTTCCATTAGCCTCCTTAATATATTGATCATAGTTTTTCTAAATCATAGTCTGGTAATTCCAGGATCCTTGCCATATTGGTCTGGTTTATGATACTTGCTGTTTTAAACTGTATTTTTTCCTTTTCATATGCTTTGTGATTTTTTGTTGAAAGGCAGATGTGATGTACTAGGTAAAAGGAAATATGTTACACAGGCCTTTAGTGATACAGTGGTGTGGTGTGGTGTGGGTGGGCTGGGAGGGGAAGTGTTCTATAGCTCTAGGATTAGGTCTTTTAGTGAGCCTGTGCCCCATGGACAGTAAACTTTACAAATGATTCTCAGGTTTTTTTCCTTGTCTTTTTTTTTTTTTTCAGCCCCTTGGCGGAGGCTGTACAAAATGGTTAGAGGAGATTGTACTTGGGTATTTCCTTTCTCCCATTAGGTTAGGCTCTGGTGAAATAGTTTCTCTTGAATGCAGGCCTTGTTAAGAATAGCATGTTCTTATATATTTTAAATGGTTATGCTTCCCCATGGCTGAAGACAGAAGGAATTTTGCTCCCATCAGAGCTGTGAAAACTTTGTGGTGCTCCTAGAGGTAAAACTTCCAAAGTCAATTGGCCCTCTTATGTCTGGGTTTCCTTAGAGGTTTTAACTCTCATATCTGTTCACATAGAATCTTCCTAGTCTGTTTATTCATGATTTTATCAGTTACAAAAGGCTGCAAAAACTATAATACTCAAAGCAGCCTCAGAAATCATCTAATTTAACTCTTCATTCATAGAAACAGAGTCAGGCTGCCTTGATTCAATAATTAGCTCTACTACTTTGGCCTTAGTTTCTTTATATGTAAAATTGTGATAAAGTTACTTCAATGTCATAGGATTAAATGAGATAATTAATTTAAAGTTATTATTATTATCCCTGAGTTCCACATATTATTTTTTATTGTTATTATTAGTGGCTAAGCTGGGGTTCTTACCTTGTAATTCACTGATTTTTCCTTTAAATATAAATAATAATTGTAAGTGACTTTTTAGCGGTACCAATCATTATTATCTTTCCTTTGTCTCCTTATTTGCTGCATATTTCTTTTTTCAAACTGAAGATACTATCAGCATCTCATCCATTATCACATGGACTTCCTGAACAAACATTAAAATTTAGTCATTTCTTTTAGTTGTTTATGATTCTTTCACATGATACTTTTTCTTTAAAGTTGAGTGATATAACAGATGTAGATGATTATTTGTTTATTTGTTTGTTTCAGTTACAAGAATGCAGTCCATTTCCCAGCAAAGAGTGAGTGAGTTCCACTCTGAATTGGGCTGGGCTTAAAAGCAAATGAAAAGTCTTCAGACAACCAGAGAGGAAATACCTATCTTCGTGAGGATAAAGTCCAGAGTATCCTCTCTGTCCTGACGTGTTGGAGGGGATGAAGTTGCCTTTGATGCAGATCTTTTGAACCAGTAGGGCATCTGTGGGACACCACCTAGTACCTAAAGGTGAGTGCTGTCTCATTTAGAAGAGTAACACCCAAATCCTCTTTTTCTACTAAGTAAGAGTTATTTTCTGTCATCTTCAGTGAAATTTTGAGTCAGAACCTAGGATGAATTACTCCTTAGACGTGATTATTAGCAGGTATAGGGAATCTACTCTTTTAACACATTACATATTTAAAGGATAGGTTTGCGATTGAGTCGTAAAGGTTAGAGGAGAGGAATTGGGGAAAATATCTGAACATAGTGGGCTTATCTTTCAGGAAACTCTAGCCTAGAGAAAAGTAGATTTAGGAGAGTCAGAGGAAAAGTGTTGTGGGTATTGGTGTTTACTGGGAGAAGAGCTGAGAGAGGATAAATCACTAAACTATCACATGGTTTTAGTGGAGAATCTACATTTTGGAATTAGGAAGCCATGGTTTGAATCCTGTTAATGCCTCTTATAAATTATTAGTTTTGAACTATTTATATGATATCTCTGAGAATTTCCACATCAGTGAGATAGAGATAATGTACTAACTCTACAGGGATTTTTTAGGAAAGGATATAATTTGAGTAATGTAATTGGCAGTGATTGACTCTGTTATCACATGATTGTGTTCTTGTCAATCTGGTTTCTAGTCATCTAGAATATTCTTCGTTTGAAAGCAGCCTATATTGCAAATGGGTTTATAGACATTAGAACTGAAGGTAGTTGTCTGACAGCTCTTAATCTAATCTTGGGTAAGCATATATTTAATATTCTCAGCTAAAAAGTGAAATTGGGTGAAATTGCCAATATTTGGCTATTTCTGATTTTATGAAAGTGGCAGTTTTGTATAATTTAATGCAAAATATACTGACAAGTATAAAATACACAAATGTAAACAAATATAAAATATTAAAATATCTGCCTTGTTTGCTTCAAAGGTCGGAAAGGACATAATGAGAAAATACTTGTGAAAAGAGCTTTGTAAATCTCAGGCCATTATTTTTACTACTACTCCAGGCTCCAAATTGACATTTAAGAGAATGAGAGCAGAGGACCCTTCCATTTGATTAAATAAAATAAAACTATAAACCAAATCAGGCTAATCTACAAGAAATTTTGAAGGGTAACTATGGTTGGGCAGCTTGCTGCTTGTTTCTCATAATATGAGATAGAATTTTTTTTTTTTTTTTGGTACTGGAAATCGAACTCAGGGCCTTATGCTTGCCAGGCTGGCTCTGTGCCACTGAGCTATATCCCTGGCTGAGATAGAATTTTAAAGAATGAGCAAAAAGAAGGAGTAAATCTTAGGGCCATAGGTTCAAATACCTGTAGACTGCTAGCAATAGGGGTAAGGGTAGGGGAGCAAAAAACTACAATCTGACCAGCCTCACTCAGTCCCTCAGAATTTTTCAGAGACCAGTAGGATGTAGCTTCCAGCTGTACTGAACTGTGCCTGGCATAAAATGAACATCAGTATATATTAGTTATGTAAATGCCTGAATGAAAGAAAGCCCTGGGAAAGTTACATGGTTGTGAATTTTTGTACAAGTGAATTAGATGAAGCTTATCCAGATACTTGAATGGGAACTGAGTTGCTAAAGAGAAACTGTGGTTGGGTGGGGTGGGGATAATGTAATGAGGGGTTGCTAGGGGGGAATACAATCATATTCTAGTTCCTTCACATTAGTTGTATGAGTGGGGATGTGGGGAAGCAAGGACAATTTAAACTGCTAAAAGTTGCTACCCCAGCAGTAGCTCCCCCATTTTGTTCACTATCTTGCATGGTCCCCATTCACAACAATAATTTGTAACTTAAGTTTGTTTTCATTCATTCTACTTCTATGGTAGCTGCTAGTAGGTTTATAACCTTAAAGAGAGGATACCATCATTTACCTAAAGTGGCATCACCGAGTCCTTGTCTAGCACAGCATACTCAAAGTGCTGTGAAAATTCTAAGGCTGTACTATATGCTATATTCAAATGAAGGCTTGCCAATGTGAGATTGTCTATTTCTACAAAGTGAGCTCTCTTTGAAGATCAGTTATTCAAATCTGCACCATTTCAAAATTTAAGGCTGATGGCTCAAGGATGTAGGAAATAGTTGCTGGTTTTCATCAGGAGTATAGCCAGAGTCATTGAGATTTCCTGATTTGGTGAAATGTTTCACTACATTTAAGCCTTCAAGAGATTGATATATTGGTATACATGAGGAACAGTCTTATTAATGATTGGAAGGCTCACATCTCTTGTTGTGGGCTTCGCTTTCTGCTAACTTAGTAATCAGAAAAGGCTTCAGAGACTGTGAGCCATCAAGGAGGGAAATTTGGCTACCCATTTAGGGTCTATCACTTCAGTGACAAGGAATTTCAGTTTTCTTCTATAGATAGCACTCGGCTAAAACTGCCAGTTTCTACCATGTTAGCCATCAATATTTTACTTTCTAAACTGACCTCTTCCTGCTCTCAAAACTTTCTTCCACTTTACGATGCAATTAGTCGAGTAGATTTCTGTAGGCACGTGACAATGAAGAGTTTCTAGGTCCAATTCTTTGAGATTATGTACAGGTTTCTCTGGCTACAGTTTTGAGTGAATGTAAGCCCCTCATTTGCACATTTAACTAGGATCACTTTTATGCACACATTTTGCTAGTTGAATTCACTTGAACCTATTCTAAGCTCCTGGATATCACCTCACACTGCTTGTATTTATATCAACAAGTGATTCTTTCTGTGGTAGTTCTCTGATGTGAGAGAAGAAAGTAAAAAAGTCTCTTGGAAAACAAGCAAGCATTAGAGTGAGGGACAACATCATAATGGCAATGTTTGTTGGCTTTCCACAGGCATGAGCTCATTGCTCTCCTTTGGTGCTCTATTCCTTCCTTGCACTGTTATAATTATAGTACTTGTCATGTGGTATTTGAGATTACTGTATATGCTTGGTCTCTACAGGTAGACTGTGATTCTCAACACTTTTCTATTTAAACCCATTGGAAAAATTATGAAGCCAGAGTCATCAGTAACCATAGCTCACTCTAGCATTTGTAGTTTGGAAAAAATAAATAAATAAAGCCATCCTCTCTGTCATTTGTTACTTTCCCTTATTAAAAATCACTGAGCTATAATTTAAGGTCTTTGAAGCCAGGGCTGAGCTCTTTTATTCCCATCCACTAACCTGTAACTGGGACAGTGGTGAATAAATCCAAGAAATCCTAAAGTACCTACCCCAATTCAGAAGAGCACCAGAACTAGAATGCCACTCTCTTCAACTGCTTCAGCTTCTCCAGTATAGTCTCTGGGAGTGATTTATACTGTTAACTTTTTAATTTTCTTTTTAAAATTTCTCAAATAATAGATGAGTATGCTCATGATAAAGGAATCAAACAGTAACTTAAAATATTTTCATATATGCATGTCATTAGTCTTCAATAGTCATAAAATTAAAAAATGAAAAACCACTTGTCAGTAACAATTTTAGCTTTAGCATATTAATTACTCATTTATTTAATTATTAGGACTGCCATAATCTCTGCTTTCATAGTCTCCACAGTTGGGCCTCCCTCCCTTTACAATATGTTTTTAGAACTAATTAATGGGAGCTACGACTAAAGCCATGTCCTTGCCTCATTAAGGCATTTTTCTGAATAGACACAAAAGAATTCTGTGACAGTTAACTGGTTGTGTCAATTTGAATAAAAAATGCCCAACTAAATTGGGTCAGCATAGTTCTGAGCGTGACTGAAGTTCTGTCTTCTACTGAAGACAGAAGACCCATCTTGACTGTGAGTGACAGTAACCAATAGGCTTGACACTTATATTGAATAAAAGAAATGAAGAAGCAAGATTTGCTTCTGTTTCTTCAGAGGAGCTCCAGTCTACATCTTTACCTTGGATGTCATCTGGCTTCCAGTGCAGACCCTTCAGTCTCCAGCACAGACCCTTTGGCTTCCTGATACAACCTCACACAGGACACTACAGTGAACTCCAGGTCTTTGGCTGGATCCTTTGGATCTCTAGAACACAGACATTTTCCCACTTTTCCATTTTCCTGGCTCTGTGGGTGGCCATTATAATTTTTGTAAACTCTTACATATTTGTACATATTGCATTAGTCTCTTTCTCTAGTAAGCACTGACTGATACAGATTCTATTAGTGTTATGATTAGTTTTTAAAGACTAAGTTATTCTTTATTGACAAATTAAAACTCTTCCCTTTATGTTTTGTGCTCATATGAATCAAAGTGGGCTATGTCTTGAGAGGAAAACCACTTTCCTGAGTAACATTAGGCATTCACTATTGCCGTTATATAACTATTCTTTTATTAATGATATTTTTATTCCTATAGATCCAAGGTCTCACTTATTAACATTTTCAGTTAGTTAGGTATTCTGGTTGGTTTGTGCATGAGAAAACTTTATCTCCGGAGATGTTGTGTGATTTTTTTCTGAAATGACTTACTTTGTTGAGTACTCTTTTCTCTTTTTTTCTTATGCTATGCCAGATGCAAATTTAGCATTATTGATTTCTTCCTGAAATGAGTTATTACTTTATATTTGCTTCATACCTATATTTCCCACCATCTCATCTGGGACAAGGTGAGAAACCAGTAATCTTTTTGTTCTTAACTATTAAATTACAAAACAATATTAAATGTCTATTGCACAGGCTCTGCCTTAAGTAGTAAGGCTTCAAAGAGGAATGAGAGAGGCTCCACTCCAAAGCTGCCTGTGTAGGGGGAAGTCAGCAGGTAAACTACTAAACTCCATTCAGGGTGACAGGGTAAGCACAGATGACACATGGAAGACTGTGGGACCCAAAGGAGAGAGGGACTTCTCAGCTTTGTGTGGAATTCAGGGAGGGCATCTTAGAAAAAGTGGGCCTTGGGATGAGTCTGGAAAGATAGTTACTTTATCAGGACAGAGGTGTGTGTGTCAGGAAAACTAAAATTTCTTGGTTTTTCCTCCGTTTTTTAACAGCATCATCAACACAGAAGATGTTTTATACAAATGTATGGGCATTTTTTTCCACCAGCAAGTAAGCAATCAATCCTGCCCACCAGCTAGGTGTCCTCTAATATAATTCAATTCTGACAGTTTTTACCTGGAGGTAACAAGATCCCACAAACTGGAGGCTCCTTCCTCCCAACTTTTGCCAGTTGCAAGCCTCAGATTATTTTACCTGTGTTTCTGAAAACTGGTTATATTTGGGTTCCAACAACCCTATCCTTGGTTTCAATTAGTTTGTTTTGAGTGGCTCACAGAACTCAGGCAGGGAAATAGGTTTCCTGGTTTATTATAAAGGATATTATACAGGATACACATAAAGGATACATAGGACAAGATATGGGGAAAAGGTGTGATATTTCTGCCACCTCCAGGAACTTCTACATGTTTAGTTATCTGGACACTCCTGGAACCCTGTCCTATGGGTTTTTATAGCGACTTCATTGCATGGGCATAATTGCTACTGGAGTGGGTGAGGAAACCCAAAAAGACCTGCAGGTGCACCATTTCTTCTTCCTGGATATGGGATAGAACCCTTCTGGAATTAGGAGAGTTTTAAGACCTAAAATCAGATAATACTAGGTCAGAGAAATTCTTTAGGGCTAATTTCAAGACAGAAAGGCAGGGAAAGTTTAGAATTTCTTTTCCCTGTCTCAGGGATGATAAATTCTAGTTTATGTAGGCTTGCTTTGGGAAGAAGATCTAAGCTGGGAATCATGTATTAAAAAATAATCTATGTATCTATATATTAGAGTATTACAAGGGGAAAGGGGCATTATAAGCATGTACAAAGTAGAAAGATGTGAAATAGTGTGGTACTTTGGGAAACAAAATCATTCATTTAGTTGGTGTGCTCAGGAGCTGAGAAAAAGTCGTAAGGAAAGTCTCACATCCCTATAGGCTCATAGTTCCTTTGTTTTCCTGAAGCCTATTCATGGTTTTGGTTGTACGTTTCATGTTACATAGTGGAGTGCACTATGGACAAAATGAAAACACATTGTTATGGCACATCTTTAAAATGTTGACTGGGGTTGATGGAGTAATTATGAAAGAATCTGTGTAATGACAGCCAGTAGTTTAGGATAGGACAGGACAGGACAGGACAGGACAGAAATAAAACCCTTCTCCCATTCAGATCCCCAGAATCTGTTAGTGGAATAGAGTTGTTGACAAGAAACAAGAAATAATCTATCTTTTGATGATTATACTTTCAGCTCTGTCTCCAGCCTTGTGAGTTAATTCAGAAATAATGTGGATCCTGGCACTGTGGATATTCCCTTTACTCTGCAAACTTGGCCTGACAGGTAGGTTAGCCTGGGCACTTTTACAGGTGATGTGGTTCTTACTGCCTTTGCTGGACAATAATTTTTAACTTCAAGCAAAGAGACATCTGGACCATGAACCTTCACAGACAGACAACAGGGAATTTGTGAACACCCTGAATATGCATGCGGGCCTGTGTGTGTGTGTGTGTGTGTGTGTGTGTGTGTGTGTGTGTGTTTGTGTATGTATGTATCCATACCAGCATATATGCTTTTACATATGTAAATTTGGTAAGATGGGCTATTGTGTTTTCAAAGGGAAACATGACCTCCAAAGGTCAAGTTCACTGTTACAGTGTAAGGGTAAAGACTTGTTTCTATAGTTTTTGTATTAGTTGTTGTGGCTTCATATAACACCCCTCCCCCTGCCACACACACATCTACAATATTCACATTATTTGCTATAAATTCTAAGGGCATAAAAACAATTGAGGCAACAGCATATGTCTATTCAAAAACTATGCACCTTATATCTATATAATAGCTCTATACATCTGAGATCCATTAATTTCACAGTGTCTTATGTTAAATAACTTAAAACCAGAAAAAAACCAATGTGGGTTAAGCACTGTGAAGATATGGAAGACATCGCGCACCAGCATGAAGTGCTTCTTCTTACATGTGAATGGTCAAGGCATGTCAAGGAAAATAGTATCCTCCAGTAAGTCCAAGAGGAAAAGATATTGATAAGCCTTGAAAATACTAATGAGCATTCATTTTGTCAACTCTCCTGTTATACCAGTACCAAGTGTCCTCCCTAAGACTATTGGTTTCCTTTGCTACATGGCAAGTAGCAATGGCAGGACAAATGTAGCCCTGTAAAAACAATCTAGGCTGAGTGAAAATCATTTTTAGAGTCACTTTCTTTTCTTTTGATACCTGTGACATTTTTGGTTTTGGAAACCAGATATGTGATTCTTTCTGCCTTGTGGTGTTTAATGTATGTTAACCAAAACATCTTTTAAAAAAAAATCATAGCTTTGTTTATAGAACATTCACATGTCATACAATTCACTTATTATTCACTCAGTTGTTATTAGTATGCTCGCAGAATTATGCAACTATCACTACAATGAGTTTAGAACATTTTCATCTTCCAAAAAATAAACTCTTAACTATCAGTAGTCATCCATCATTTCTCTCCTTTCCCCCTACCTAATGATCCCTCCCTGAGCCCCTGGCAATTACCTTTCTATTTTCTGTTCCTCTGTGTTTCCCTATTCTGGATGTTTAACTAATTATTTAACTAGAATTATATATCTCTTGACCAGTATCTTCCTACTATCTCTCCCCTCTAACTATCCAAGCTTCTGGTAACCACTTAGTCTATGCTTACCACTCTGAGATCAAGGTTTTAGATTCTGAATCTGCCTCAGATCATGTGGTATTTATCTTTCTGTATCTGGTTTATTTCACTTAACATAGTGTTCTCCAGATTTATCCAGGTTGGATAGCACAGACACTTTGACAATATAAATTATTCTAATCCGTGAACATGGGACATACTTCCATTTATTTGTCTTTCTCAATGTTGTTCATCTGCCTTGCATAGTTTCCTTTGCAGAGATCTTTTACTTTCTGGGATTAACTAAATTTTCTGAACTTTAGTTAATCAGGATAAGTATTCAAGGAGGAAGCTACAGGCTTTTCAGAGGCTCTACAGGGGTAGATTTAGATCACTCTATCTATCTGTCTGTCTGTCTATCTATCTATCTATCTATCTATCTATCTATCTATCTATACCTGCATTGATGTTTTGGTGGCTGACTTTGGATTTAGCTAATGCAATGTGGAATTAGGATGAAGAAGGAAGCAAAATGAAATAGGACTGTAAGAGATCATAATGAGACTAGTACAAGATCAAGAATATTCTGGGGAAACAGAAGAAGGCTTCTTGTTAACCTGTTCTCTGTCCAAGGATGAACTTTGAAATCCTACCAAGAGTTAGTATGATGGGTACTGGTGAACGGAGGTTGGGTGGCAGGCAAGCTACCATTGTACAAATGTGTGTAGAGAACTTGGCCTCAGGACTAAAAACAGATATAAATAAACATATATATATATATATATATATATATATATATACACACACACACACACACACACACACACACAGTGTGTACATGTACACCAACACATATGACACACATACTACACAAACTACATCCTACATACATGGCATACAAACACCACACATATACCACATGCCCCCACATCACACACACTTCACACTACCATACACACACTTGACATATACACACATACTGCCATCTTCTCTGGGTCACAGAGTTGATCAGTGTATGAGTTATTCCTCTTGAGGCATTGTTGGTGGACCGTTAGTTTTCCTTCTTGTGGAATTTGCATACTATCCAGGGTGGTTGTAAAGTACTGACTCTGTTAATATTATGCTTGCTGTCCAAGGACTCTCTGAGGAAGGTTTCAAGTTGTATGGGCCCTATACATAATGTGTTAATGGTGCAACATCTAATCTTTAATAGGTACCATTATTTTGTTCAGGTCCAGTTAATTTTGGTCTTGTTAAGCTTTTAGATTTGGAGGTTACTAACTTTGTCATGGTTTTTAGCAAAAATAGAAAGTCTTTGAACCACTGACCGATGGGTGCTGAAGGCATAGGGCTCATATGAAGGACCTGGAGAGAGCAGCTTCTCTGGAAAGAGCTAGAAATGCTGATTCAACATAGACGCATCTAGCACTTCCTCCTATTTGACATTCTCAAGGGTTCCTTTACTTATGTGGACAACACTCATTTTATAGACCAACTACATGAATGTATATGTAAAAACACATATTTAGATCTTTCAATAATCATAAAACCCACAAATCTAAGCAGTGATAAATACCAGTCATTCTGGAGCCCCTTTCTCTTGCCTTCCTGTTAAAGATAATGCCTCTGATAGAGTTGGCATATATACAGTATATTCAGATGTGCATAGAAATTGAATACTTTTATTTTCTTTGTTTTTTAGGATATTAAAATTTCATTCTGAAATTATCTCTGGCCACAACAATAAAATTTAGCAAATACTCACTAACCAGTCTTACTTCTGTCATCTGCTGTATAATATAGTATCAAGAACTGGCCACTAGGATTAAAATCCACAAGAACACTTTCTATGTTAAGTGGTAACAGCAGCATCTCATAGAAATACTTACATACATATATAGCACACATTCAGTCATTTTCACTTATTTTTATTAGACAGTTGCAGCATATTACAGTTACATGTCTTGCTGCTTAATAAAAGCCCAAGCCACTATGTAGATATAACTTTAACATTAAGCTGAACATAATTATAATTAATTTTATATATGTTAACAGAAGAAAGATGTACAATCATCTAAGAAACAGTTCACAGATACTATTTTTGAAATGCTACCACAGCATTATGTTAGACAATATCACATTTACCGAATTGGTTTTTTAAAAAAGACTTCTGCTTACCAAAATATTCTTGATGAAAATATTACAAAAATGAATGCTGTCTTTAAAATAATTCACATTTTAAAATTTAAGATTCCAATATGTCTCAGTGCTACTGATGCCTAAAGTGTTTTCTAACATTCTGATGGAATCATTTAGCATGACTGCAAACCACCCATTAAATTTAAAAGTGGTATAAGTGCCTTGCACCCAAATTGTAAAAATTCTTCGTCATCCTTACTGGAGCCAGGTACATAAAAGGAATGCACTTTGTTTCACGAAATGGCCTGGGATTAATTGTACTATAAAATTAATAACTGTATGGTATCTCATCTGAGTAAGGTAAAGTACAAACTAAGAGAAAAAAAGGGTAGAAGAGATAGAATGAGACAAGAGAATGGATCTAAAGGGGCAAAGGGTTAAGGAGGGGGAATGGAGAAATAGGTAAAGATATGGCAGGTAGAAAGTCCTAACAACCTCAATGAACGTGGGCATTATGTGCCATAAACATGAACCGAGTTTAACAATATTAATATAAGAATGAAAAGGGGAAAAGAGAACTAGAGAAGGAGGGAGAGAGAAGGGAGGGGATTAAAAAGAAAAATGAACTGTATTATGTATGAGTACCAGTTCCCCAAGATGATTGTAAAATGCATGTACTGCAAATATGTACTAATAAAATTTTAAAAAATAAATGATTTGAGGTAAATTTTTCTGACAGTTGATTTTTATCTAGTTTTTAATGTTATTAAATAAAAAACAGTCTGATGTGAAAATACAATAAAGACTATCTTTAGCCTCTCAAATACTGTAAAGAAATTCTCTGTACAATTGACTGATGGTTATCTTGTTCCACATCTGATGATAATTCTTTCCTTCTGGTTTCTACTAGAGCCTATAACTAGATATTCTTGCGGAAGTAGGTTTCATTCTTACTGCCTAATATTTAAAGAGGCAAAAGCAAACAAATAAACAAAAAAATAAAAACTAAAAAAACCGCATGCCCTACAACATAGCATTCAGAACAAAGGCACATTGTTGACACTAAAGGCACAATGTTCACTGTACTGTTAATATACACTGTCCCGCACCACCTGGTTTCACTCTTGTAGAAATACATATGTGGCAATAAACACTCTGGTGCTGCAAGAAATGGAACTAAATGAGACTGCCATCAAAGATCAGAGAATACTGTGCTATTCCTAAATCTGAAAACAGCTCAGACATCCATGGACAATGGTAACCTGTGAGACCAAACTTGTTTCCAAGCCAGTTTCTAGCTCCCTATCTGAGCCCTTTATCTACCTTCTAAAGTCAAACAGATGCAACATTATAATCAAACTAGAATTTTTAAAAGGCACTTTTATCACTAAATGCTGAAATATTGTGACTCTTGTGAATAAAGAAAATCTGTGTTTGCGCGCACACACACACACACACACACACCCAAATCCTCCACAAAAATTTGTAGCACCAAACATTATGTTTTGGCTTTTTTTTTTATTTTTTATTTAAGAGAAAATAGACACAGAAGATAGAAACAAAAAGCAAAAAAGACAAACAACAACAACAAATTTGATACAATAACATTGTAGGTTTACACACTGAGGTGGTTGAAGTTTGACAGTAGTTACAATATTGCAAATTGTTACCTTCATAGGGGTTGATCAGATTGACAGATATAGACATGTAAGATTTATCAATTCAGAAATATTAACTTTTCTTTTTCAATAGCTAATGTATTTAGTAATATAGTTTTTTAACTGTCTTATTTATACATATTTATAAATTTATGTCTTTTTTCTTTTCCCTTCCTTCCTTCCTTTCCCCTTAGAATACCTCTTGTTATCATTGAAATAACTACCTATAACATCAGGTCTAATATAATCAAGCAAAATAGTTCAGAGTGAAACCAATAAAGGATAAAAGAGTGGTCGTACATAAGAGAAACAAAAAACTAAAGGGATCAACAAACAACAACAACATATTCGATACTGTAAAATTATAGGTTTAGGAATTTAGATGGTTGGAATTTTACAGTGGTTGCAACGTTATATATCGTTACCATTAAGGGGGCTGTTCAGATTGACAGATAAAGACATGTAGGATTGATCTGATCATATGAATATCAACTGTTCTCTCTCACCAGTTAATGCATTTAGTAGTATAGACTTTTAAACTATCTTATGAATACCCTTATATAAATCTATGTCTTTTTTCCATACCCTCCTTCCTTGGTTCCCCTTGTAATACCTCTTATTGTCTTCAAACTAAATGCCCTTACCAATTGGCCAAATATAGTCGAACGAAATAGTACTAAATAAAACCAATAACAAATAAGGTAATGGAGGCAATACATAGTAATGCAACGTTGATTTCTATAATGTCTCAAATTAGCTTCAAGGCAGTTGCCTATATCATCTATTGTAACACAAACATACTAAGGTAGGTTAAAATCCCTCAGAACAGAGCAGTGAAAGCAATACCTGGTTTTGAAGCAAGGTGATCATATATCATTGAAGGCTACCCTTATAAATTTTGTTATCTTTACAATAGCTGTCTTTGTCATCATTTATGATAAAATTAGGCCAGTCAAGGTAGAATAGGATTAAACTAAACAGCTCATTGAAAACAATACTGGACTTAAATCCCATTGATGGATTATTCATTTGTCTGCCCTGCTCGGTGGTATCCCTCTGTTGCTGTTTCTGGAGCTGTGGACTTTTTTTTATCTATCTCTAGAATGTCCTTCAGTATTCTTTGTAGGGTTGGCTTGGTTGTCATAAATTCCTTTAGTTGTTCTTTGTCATGGAAGTATCTTGTTTCTCCGTTGATTTTAAAAGATAATTTTGCAGGGTACATCAATCTGGGTTGGAAGTTATTTTCCTTCAGGGGCTTGAAATATTTCACTCCAAGCTCTTCTTGACCTGATGATTTGTGTTGAGAAGTCTGTCATGATTCTGATGGGCCTTCCTTTGTAGGTAATCTGTCTCTTTTCTCTAATAGCTTTTAATATTTTGTTTTTGTGTTGAATTTCTGGAATCTTGATTATTATATGTCTGGGTGTAGGCCTGTTTTGGTCAAGTTTAGCTGGAGTTCTATATGCTTCAGTTATCTGAAAGTCTCTTCCTGTTCCCATGCTTGGAAAATTTTCTGAAATTATTTCTGTAAATAGTCTTTTAATTTGATTTGTATTGACCCCTGCTTTTTCACTCACACCTTTTATTCGTAAATTATATTTCCTTGGGTTGTCTTGCAGCCGTTGCACTGCCACTTCCAGATTTCTTATTATTTTTAGAAAGTCTTTCCTTTCTCTCTCCCAGGCTGCCAGTCTTTCTTCCAGATTTGAAAGACTATCTTTAGTTTCCTTCAGGTGGTTGTGCCAACTTTCATTGGAGTCTTTGATTTCCTGGTAGTCTCTCTGAATCTGTTTGATGTGTTCTAAGTCTTTATTTGTTTCATTCTCAATTTCCTTTGATTTTCCATCCTCCACCTTTCTGGCTATGTCTCCTTTAGAGGTGCTTAGCGATTCCCCTATTATGTATTTCATTTCAGTTCTCAGATGGGCTAACAGTGCTGCTTTAATTTCTTTTATAGCTTCATGGAGTTGTCTTCCCACTTTGGTTGTCATCTCCTCTGAGAGTTTAATTTTTGGGCTCCCGACCTTTTCTGCATTTGCTTCTCCTGGATTTGTTCTGCTTGTATCGGAGGCCAGACAGCGCCCTCTACCTTTCTGTCCTGGCATTTTCCAGGGCTATTCAGGGCTCTCCTGATTTCTCTGCAGTGAGCCCGTGTTGGTCCACTGACTTTCCCCAGCCTGTTTCCACTCCACATATGTCTGGTGCAGTGCATGAGGGTGAGGCCACTGCCTGGGAACCTGTGCCGGGCCATCCACCTAACTTCCCCTATAGCCCCCAGTATGCCCATGCAGCCTTGGTCTCCAGATTCCGCCAGGACCCTCCAGGGCTCAGTTGGAGCAGGGAACCATGCCTAATTAGGTGCAGTTCTGGTCTCAAGATGGATGCCAGTCCCTCATTCTCCCTCGGGGGTGGAGGGCTGGGGCCCACCAGGTTCACTCACTGGCCTGCTTGCAACCACCTCATTCCACGATCAATTGTTGCCTCTGCCGTCACTGCCGCAGCTTCAGCAATTCAATTGCGCATCGCCAGCACTTTAATCACACTTTCCCAGATTGCTTCCCGCCACTAATTGGGTTTGGCTCTGGTCAGAGGTGCTGCCAGTCTCCACCTTTGTTTGGTTCTTTCTTTTTTTTTTTTTTTTTTTTTTTTTTTTTTTTTTTTTTTTTACTCTTTCTGTGGGCTACAGTTCTTGTTTTAGATTCTTCTTGGGTCCAGAGGACATATCTCCCTCTTTTTTCCTTCTCTCTGTTATTACATTATTTTATATTCCAGCATTTGGATGGTATATTCCAGGGAGTCTCCCTATCGTGGTGTTATCTGTTCAGCCATTTTCCCAGAAGTCCTGTTTTGGCTTTTAAAAAGTCTTTGATTTCATCTGTGAATAAACATAGTCACAAGTGCATTGCTGGCATCTTAGCCAGTTTTATATGGTAAGTAAAGACAAATTGTGTCTTTATAAAATCTCACATGAATAATCTGTTTACAAGGAAATAAAGGCAAGTTCAGTTTCACATACTTAAATGTGAAAATGAGAGTAGAAATGGAATAGGAGTATAAATGATAAGGGGTAAATAGCCTTTATAATGACCTAAAGAAAATAACCTTAATGTCAATAAAGAGGCTCATGCTTGTACAAACCCACAAAACTGTGTCTTATACTTCTTATGCCTTTAAGCCAAAAATCTTAATACACAAATGTTTAAGTGCTGTAAAAGACTAATCAGGGTATCATATGAGTATCATTTAAAGTGCAACTTACCAATATATTACACTTTCACAGATTACACAGAAATGTGTATCATATACTAAAGAATTCAACTAGGGCAAAGAAGTTACAATTGTAAAATACAGAAGTACAAATGAATTTATCAGTGGCATCCTTAAATAGTAAAGCAAATATCAGTCAATCTTATTAATAAGCTAATCTTATTACTGTTTTGGGTAAATATATGAAATATTACCTGAGCATGTATTTTTACACCATTAATTGGCAAATCATCAAGATAAGTAAAATGTTTTCTTCAAAACTATATATATTTTTTTAAAGTAAGAGAAACTGTAGAATTATTATAAAAAGAACTTAACTGAAGACTTTCTTGGCCTCACTGGGGAGCATGCTTTAAGTATTTGTAAATCAGTTTCTAAACAATCCAATATCTGTGCATATAAAAGACTATTTTGTTTATTTTAAAGAGAATAAAAACAAAACAAAACAGAATAAAACATATCAGAACAGAACAATGCAAGCGATACAGGACTTTAATGCAAGACAACAGGAAATCAACCATGGCTACCATAATGTCTCCCATTTTCTTCAAAATAGCTGTGCATACCACACACACAATAAAATCAAAACAATACAGAACAAAACCAATCAAAACAAAAGAATGAAAGCATTGCAGGACTTCAAAACAAGATAAAGGAAATCAGCAATGGTTACCATAATGTCTTGTGTTTTCTTCAAAATAGCTGTCCATACCTTTACACATAATGAAATCAAATAATACAAAACAGACTAAAACAAATCAAAACAAAATAAAGCATTATAGGACTTCAAAACAAGATAATAGGAAATGAACAATGGCTACTATAATGTCTCTTGTTTTCTTCGAAATAGTTGTCCACACTACCACACATAGTAAAATCAAACAAAACAAAACAGAATAAAACCAATCAAAACAAAAGAATGAAAGCCCTAGGACTTCAAAACAAGATTATAGGAAATCAACAATGTTTACCATAATACATCCCATTATCTTCAAAATAGCTGCCCGTACATCAGCCATAGTAAAATCTAACAAAAGACGAATAAAACCAAACCTAACAAAATTATGAAAATGGTATGTCTTGGTTACTTTTTTCTTGTTGTCAAGACAAGATACCTGATGCCCAAAATGAAGGAAGGAAAGGTTTATTTAGCTTACAGTTTTTGGAGGTTTCAGTCCATACTCAACTGGCTCCTAGCCAGGGTGGCATGGCTGAGGGGCAACCATTCAGGGTGGCCACAAGCAACAAGAGTGAATAGGGTGAAAAGGGTGCCTCCTTCCCTCCCTTATGCCTGGTATGCCTGGGCAGTGCAGCACTCACACTGCCAATCCCAGTGCTAGACAATGAGCCAATCACAAACACTAGACTCAGCTGCCTCCATGACTACATGAGGCTTTGGGGGGACATTCAAACAAATCACAACATGATAGAAGAATTTAGAACAAGATAATAGGAAATTAACAGTGGTTACCACTTTTCCTTTTTAGGCATTTCTTCCCCTATCACTTTCATAATATCTGTTGTGTTTTTTGGATCCCAGTAACTCCTTCAGTTTTTTATGCTAGGGAGATAACTTGGTGTTAACCTGAATGAGTCAAAACCATTTCACCCATGAGCATGATCTCCAGTTGCATCCACTTACCTACAAGACCTCAAGATTATCCTACTTTATAGCTGGGTAGCTTTCCATTGTTTGAAAATACCATATCTTTCTTATCCATTCTGTGGTTGATGGGCAAGTTACTCTTACTTTTCCCTGGTCTTCTGTTGCATGGAACAATTGTTTTCTCTTTTTTGATTTTCAGTCTATGAATTTCCTTTCAAGTTAAATGTGTTTCTTGTATACAGTATATTGATGAATCTGTTTCTTGACCCACTCTTCCTGTGTTTCTTTTTATTGGTGAATTGAGGCCATTTACATTAATGGTTACAGCTGACATGCGTTGGTTCATCTCTGCCGTGTTATCCTCCTGCTGTTGGCCCTCCACTTTTCCCCTTCATTCAATTGCCTGTCCTGTTTGGTGATCCTCCTCTTTTTCTGTTCCTGGAACCATGGTCATTTTTATCTCTCTCTAGGATATCCTTCAGCACTCTCTGTAGGGTTGGTTCGGTGATCATGAATTCCTTCAGTTGTTCTTTATCATGGAAGTATTTTATTCTTCCATCAATTTTGAAAGATAGTTTTGCAGGGTACATCAGTCTGGGTTGGAAGTTGTTTTCTTTTGGGATTTGAAACACTTCAAACTCTTCTTGACTTGATGGTTTGTGTTGACAAGTCTGTTGTGATTGTGATTGGTTTTCCTCTGTAGGTGATCTGTTTTTTTTCTCTAATAGCTTTTAATATTCTGTTCTTGTGCTGAATTTCTGGGATCTTGATTATATATCTGGGTGTAGATTTATTTTGGTTACAGTGAGTTGGAGTTCTATAAGCCTTGCTTACCTTATGCCATATCCTTTTCCCATGTTTGGGAAATTTTTTGCTATTACTTCTGTAATTAGTCCTTTTGTTTCATTTGTGTTGACCCCTGCTTCTTTGCTGATACCTATCACTCTTAGATTATTTTTCTTTGCATTGTCTTGCAGCCATTGAACTGTTATTTCCTGGTTCCTTGGTTTTTTTTTTTTAATTTTAAAAAGCAAAACAGAAAAATGGGTAGAAATAATACAGAATTTCAAAAAAACAGTAAGAAATCAATACTAGTTAATATATTACATATTGTTATCTTAGAAGTAGTTGTTCAAGTTGCAAGATCTCGGCATAAAAAATGAACGACAATCAAACAGTGACAGCACAAACTATTCTTTTTGATGAACTAACAGAAAATTAGTAGTATAGTTATCTATCTTGCACACTTATACATACCGTTATATGTGTATACCTACATACATTTAGTCTTTTCCTTTCTTCTATGTCTCCTTTCCCCCATCCCAGTTGTTCTTTCCTCTTGAGCACTTTCTTTTCCTTTCAGGGGCTGAGGGTTTAGCTCAGTGACTTAAGCGCCCTGTCTGGCAAGCACGAGGTTGTGAGTTCGATCCCTGGTACCAAAAAATAAAAATAAAAATAAGGTAAAATAAAATAAAAATGCCACTTGAATCTTTATCCTTGTTATTTTTAAGAGCTCTTTTCTTTCATGATTGCTAGCTGTGATCCTGTCTTCAAGGTCTAAAAGCCTATCATGAGTCTCTTTCAGGAGGTCTTCCCAACTTTTGATTGACTTTTTAATTTCCTGGATATCTCTTTGAATCTGTTTCATGCATTGTAATTCCTTCCTATATTGTTCATTCAAGGTTTCCATCATTTTCCTATGCTCCTCTTTTTTTTTAATCTCTGTCTTCTTTAGATATGTTCAACAGTTCTTTCGTTATGTTTGTGATTTCTTCTTTTACCTGACACATTATTTCTGATCTGATTATCTTTCCAGTCTCATGAAGTTGTTTCTTTACTTCAGTTGCTATTCTCTCAGAGATTTCAGGTGTGTGACTTCCAGTTTCTTCTGTGGCTGTATCTCCTGGACTTGTTCTGTGTGGCTGGAGGTCTGGGATTGCCTTTTGCTCCTGTCTTGACGTTCTCCTGGGTTCCTCCCAACAAGCTGGTTGTGCGGTCCCAGGCACTTTCCACTTTGGCTGCCCCTCTGCAGTGTAGCAGAATGGGACAGGCATCTGGGTTTCTCTGAACCCAGGTTCCCAGGGAGGTAGCAGGGTGTGCAGCGGGCTTCTCTAGACCCATGCAGCTACAGTGAGGCTTCCTTGATTGCCAGGGTTGCATAGGGGTGGGGCTGCTGCTTCTCTCAGCCTGTGTGTCTACACTGGGACTTCCCCAACTGTGGCAGGCACACAGGGGTGTGTTTGTTTGATTTTCCCGGTGGGCTCTGGCCTGAATGAAGCAAGGGTACCCTATGGCGGCCTGTGGGAACATGGGGCATATCTGACTGTGTCTCCCTGCCCACACTGGCTGCCCAAACTCACAGTCCAAATGTCTCTTTCTGTATTAATAATCTGGGATATACAGTTGAAGAAAGAAGATGAATTAAATGCAGACAACAGATGTGTGGTAAAAGAGGAACAGAGAAAAGAGAAAGAGAAGTGAGGAATAGTTGTGGAATACATTTCTAAAACTTGGTGCAAACCCAATTCTGTAATATGGGGCTTGTTGAAAAAACAGCTTAGTGATCATATTAGAAATTTTGCAGAAACACATTTTCATTTCCATTTATCCACTAAGTGCTACTTTGCCAGTTTTTAGATTTTCAGAATGCTAATTGGACAAGTTAAACTTCAGAGATCTTATTTTGTATTTGTTTGAGCACTACTTCAAGAAAAAAAAAACCAGCCGGGCGTGGTGGCGCACACCTTTAACCCCAGGACTCGGGAGGCTGAGGTAGGAGGAGCATTGTGAGTTTGAGGCCGGCCTGGGCTACGACGCGAGCGCAATGCCAGCCTGAGCTACACAGTGCGACCCTGCCTCAAAAAAAAAAAAAAAAAAAAAAAAAACCAGGGCTGGGAATTTGGCTCAGTGGCTTAAGCACCTGGCAGGCGCGAGGTTGTGAGTTCAATCCCCAGTACCGCAAAAAAAAAAAAAAAAAAAAAAAAAAAAAAAAAAAAAAACCTCTGGAGTGCAGTTTTTATGAAAATACTTTTTTCAATTTGACCATTTTCTTTCCACCTGCACTACCACCCCAATTAATTTATGGAAAAATGGAAGCAGGACATGCTACATCTGTGCCTGAGCCTAGAGTACAGAGAGAAGAGGAGGGCCTTAAGGAGTCACCACCCTGGGGAGAATATCATATAAACCATAAAAAATAGTGACTATCTTGGACTAATCTGTAAATGTGTGACAGTTATGAAGTAATCAGTGAACTGCCATTGATTTTATTTCTCCATCACACTATATTTAATAAAGCTTATTATATTTTTATAACACAAAATTTCAGAATGCATAAAAACTTAAAGCATTGTCCCCATGTAGTTTGTAAAAACTTTGACATTAAGTATTGAAAAGATGAGCCAGGCATGGTGGTACATACCTATAATCCTAGCACTCGGGCGGCTGAGGCAGGAGGATCGTCGCAAGTTCTAGACCAGCGGGGGCTACAAAGTGAGCTCAAGGCCAGCCGGAATGGCATAGAGAGACCGTGTCTCAAAAAGATGAAAGTAGGAAGTATTGAAAAGAGACACTTGAGTTACTGAGCAAATAAAAGCAGGTCTGAGCTACTCTTTTTCAACTGAGTAAGTCTCAGCTGAGCACCTTTATTTGCATGATTGTGCTAATTGATATCAGTTTCCTTTCTTCATTAGAAAGTCAGGCAGTCCTGACATTTTAAAATATTATCTTATTTTTTTCTGGCTTAATGTCTTTTTCTATCTCTTTAGGATAATAACTCACTGTTCCAGAATTCCTGAACTTCCTCTGCACCTCCTTAAAATGGTATATGGGTCTACAAGCAGGGTTTCTGTGAATTCAGTGTCTTGGGAAGGGCTTCTGGGTCCACAGGAACAAGTTCATGTGTTGCCCTCTGGTCTTGTCTATGCCATCTGGTGTGGTCTAGTCTCTCCTGCTATCTGCTATGGGACAGCTGGCTTCACCTAGACTTTGCAGCATCATACTGCCACAAACTACTCCTGAAGTTCATGTCTGAGTTGTTTGATCATGTTTTTAATTCCTTCTGTGCACAAAAGCCTGTTCAGCCTAATCCTATGCTTACTTCAGTCTCACAAGTCTACCCCACCTTCATCCTGAGGCACAGAGAAATTTCTGAATCTCTGCATTCTGTGCCTACCTGTACTGGAAATCACCGGGAGCTCCCCAGGCTACCTGCTGCTGGAGTTAGTGAGTTAGTGCTGAGTGGCATGTGGAACTTCTCTACCTTACAGGCTTGCGAAGGTTCTGCAGGTTGTACCTGGTTAAATAGGTTACCAGCCCAGATAGCTTATCAGAGACATCTACATATTTGCAGTGCTTTGTCAAGAACCCTGACATCTGATCTCTTTGCCCTGCCTTCCATTCATTCCTTTCTCCTGTTCTCCACAATTTATGTGCTATAAGTGATGGACTTTTCTTTTCTTTTTTTCTACTTCTCACTTGGTAGGGACTTCCTTCCTAGGATGCACTAGAGTTTTGCTTTTGTAATGGAAATTTTATTTTATTTTATTTTATTTATTTATTTTTGTTACCAGGGATCAAACTCATGACCTCACGCTTGCCAGGCAGGTGCTTATACTACTGAGCTAAACACCCAGCCCCAGTAATAGAAATTTTATAGAAAGAAATTGAAAAAATAAATTAGTAGCCTGTTACTATATCAAAGTAAGATGTGCTTATCCCACCTGTTGCATAACTAGACTGCTAAACCTAGTCAGCCTTGACTGTCTGTATCCAGTTACTTTTCATAGGTAGACTGGTTCAGGTCAGCCTATCCCAGTCCAGCTGCAAGGACTATATTTTCCCACCTAAGAATATAGCCTGTTTTTCTAATATGTTTCAAGGACTTTCTACCTGGGACAAAATAGCTCAGTCAAGGACACACTTAACTCTACCTGCCCTGTATAGCACCCCCTTTCCCAGAATTTTCCCACTTTATAACAATTCCCCTTAGTTAATTCTGCCTGACAGTGTATGATTTAATTCATGTAACCAGTTATATGATAACCTGCTAACAGTTTTTGTACTTCCTGTTTACAAAATGTATGTAAGTTTCTGTTTCACTCTCAGTCAGTGCTGACAGAACTGATTTCCATCAGCCTGCTAGCATAATGAATTGTTGCCTTCCAAACTTCTCAGTGGGAAGTGCCTTCCTTTTGATTCAGTGCTGAGTTTATGCAACACTTTGACATGTAAGAGTAACAACTAGTTGTCTTATTTTCTCAAATATGCTTTTGTCTTAAAAGTAGTCACTTGCCAAAAGTTAAAAAAAAAAAGTTTGAACCTTAGAACTGAGTATTTCCCTTAGTGTAACACTGTTCTTGATTCTTAAGAATGTGTGTGTGTGTGTGTTATAAACCCCATGGTCTTCTGGGGTAACTTGTGGACCACTTCTTAGTGTTTGTAAATGTAAAAATAAAATAACAGGATTACACAAAAACCCAAATATATTGAAATCATCGATATGTTAAAGAAACAACTTTGTGATATAGTAATTTATATTATTAACACTAAGCAAGAAACCTGATAATTATGTTAACTTGAGTCTAATAATAGTGATGTCTAAGGATTAATATAGAAAGTAAGAATAGTGTTTTATATTTCAAGGTATCTGGGGCAACTAAAACATGAAAATATGTACTTTTTTTGTTGTTGTTGTTTTGTACTGGGGATTGAACTCATGACCTTGTGCTTGCCAGGCAGGTGCTTGTGCTGCTGAGCTAAATGAAAATACGTGTTTTTTAAAATAGTAATGAAGTCACAAGTAATGATAATATTAATGTATTTTACTGACTAAATTCATGATAGAAGGGAATTCTAAATTTCAATAATATGGTAGTATAAAAGATACACATTTTTCCATTGAAGTCCGTACTCTCCTGAATTCTACCTATGGATCCCTTGAGGGCCTAGCTTCCTGTTCTGGATAGTACATTTGCTTTTCTGATTGGATAGAGAACTACCAGAAACAAGATATGAAAATACAAAGAAGATATTTCTCTAATATAGAATCTCCTAGAAAAAGAAAATTATTGATGCATAAAGTTGAGGTGTGGCATAGTTCAGCACTTTGTATTTTTCTCTTATGCTCGTGTAATCTATTATCCAATTATCCAGAGCAGTTCTATCAGTTGGTGGTTTACTTAGGATTTCACTTGTATGTAATATTTGCCTGCTATTTTAATTTTTGCTCCTTAAATGTTGCTTTTGAGTAAGAATGTAAAATGTAGTTTTTAATAAGTAGAAATCTAACTCTTCAAAGGAAATAATTAAAGAGATGCAGTTAGATTCTTTTCATGAATCTGAGTAGGAAAACCTATTATACCTAGCAGCTAACCAGCAAATTTAACATTGCTCAGCCTATTTTCATTAAAATACTCAATGCTGGTAGTGTATATTGGGTACAAAAATTGTGTTTGTGTGATTTTTTTTTTTTTAGCTCTTCCAACCAAACCTGAGAACATTTCATGTGTCTTATACTATAGTAAGACTTTAACCTGCACTTGGAGTCCAGAGAAGGAAACCAGTTTTACTAAGTACACTGTTAGTGTAACTTGGTAAGTATGAGTGGGAATGATGAGGTAGGTGCTCCTGATTCATTGAAGAGTCAAGTTACACATGAAGTGCAACATTTTCTCAGTTATAACTTCTGGGTGGGTACTACATATATCCAGTGGCTGGGGTGACATCTTAGCTACTTGCAGCCATGCTGACAGACTGCAGCTGCAGAGAGGGGACATTGGGCCACATGATGACTTCTACCTAGAGCTCGCTTATTGACAGAGAGTAGTTATTAGTGATAAGCACAGTGGAAAAGGCTGTTTACTTTATTCAAGTATGCCCCTCATTTTTTTGGAATGTGTTATACAGCTGTTCATTCTTACCTCATTCTGCCTCTAACTTATTATGTGAACCCTATCACACAATATTTCACTAGGACAGTGATTAACAAATTTTCATCACTACCTTAAGTACTCTTTTTATTCTATTTCTACTAGAATAAACATTTTACAATTTTTGCCATGTATCGTGGCACACATAGGTAATTCCATCACTTGAGAGGCAGATGCAGAGGGACTCCCAAGAGTTTGAAGCCAGCCTGGGATATAGTGAGTTCAAGCGTAGCCTGAACTACAGAAGAGACCCTGTCTCAAAAAAACAAGACATAATTTTCAAATTGTAACTCTAACCAAAAACTAGATGTTTCAGCATGTGCAGGGTATGTTAAATAGCTCATGAAACATATCTCTTCCTTTTTGTTCCCCTAGAAATAGGGGGCTCATGTTGGGAATCATTGTAAAATGAGTTTTTGTCTTTTCCATTTCAAAAACAGACCCATGGTTTCAAGTTTTCTTTTTTTAAACAAAAGATCTTGTGCTGGAAAGTCTTATATTTTATATTAAAAGAAAGGGAAAAAGCAAAAACATATTGCTTTATAGCACTGATAATAACAATGACTTTATGTCAAAAAGATGTTTTAAAACAGGTTTAACAACGTGAGCACAAGGCCAGCCTGAGCTACATAGTGTGACCCTGCCTCAAAAAACCAGGGCTGGGAGTTTGGTTCAGCGGCTTAAGCGCCTGCCTGGTAGGTGCAAGGTTGTGAGTTCAATCCCCAGTGCCGCAATAAATAAATAAATAAAAATAAAAATAAATAAAACAAGGTTTAGCAAACTTTCTATGTTTGGTTTGTTGTGTTTTGTTTGGTGCTGGGAATCGAACTCAGGACCTTGTACTTGCCAGGCAGGCACTTATGCCACTGAGCTATAACACTGGCCCACAAACTTTCTATAAAGAGCCAGATAGCAAATATTCTAGGTTTAGAAGATTGATTTCTGTCAAAACCATTTAGCACTACTTATGTAGTATAAAAGCTGCTGTAGACAATTTGCAATCAATATACATGACTGTTTTCCAGTAAAACCTTATTTATAGGCGCTAAATTTGAATTTCATGCAATTTTCATATTCCACAAAGTATTCTTCTTTTGTTTATTTGCAGTACTGAGGATTGAACCTAGAGCCTTTATACTGAACTACATTCCCAGCCCCACGCCTCCTTTAAAATTTTTTATTTTGAAACAGGCTAAGTTGCCCAATGTTGGGCTCGAATTTGAGATTCTCTGACCTCAGCCTCACAGAGTATTGAGTACTTATTTATTTTTGACAATTTAACAACATAACAGTTTTTAGCCTGTGTTTTGTACAAGAGTAAGAGGGGTTATATTTGACTTGGAGGCTATAGTCTGTCCACTCCTGTTTTAGAATTTAAGAATGCTAAGGCTCAGTACCCATAATCTAAATGACTTGTGATCTCCCAGACTTCTTAGTTCTATCCCAGGTGTTGATCAATTTTTTTGATGACCTATGAGAACTGGATCGTAACAATTTACACCTGATTTTAACCAGTGAAAGATTTTCAAATTATTGTACACAGACAACAATATGTATTACATCTATAAAACCAATCTTGACATCATTTTGCTCAGGTGGCAACCTGGGTGAAAGCTTGCCTGTAGGCCATTTTAAGTTATAAATGTTTTAAAAATACAAAATGGCAAAAAAGAAAAAATTGTTGAGCTCAAACAAAACAGCTCTAAGTATGATAAATAGTTACAAATTGGACAGACAGACAAACACACATAAGATAATTTATTATGAAACTAAAGTGCACTCAGATGTATTTAGCCAAGTAGAATTATAATAAAAATTTTTAAAAGTTTTTAAGTTTGTAACTATAAATAGACTAGTCAGAACTTTTTATAGGTCAATTAACAGAGATCTCTTATAATAGGAATCAGAAGTAATAAGATCTTTTACACCACTCTAATCAAAGACAGTTTTTAAGATGGGCTCTAGACTGATGGTTTATCTGACTGGAATATCCAGCTATAGAGGCTACTCACTGTTGTTTTGATAGCTATAGTTGTTGAATAGTCACAGCTGGTGGTCAAAACTGCTCTTTTGATAGCCACATGTAACTGTTCCCTCTAATAAGACAGACTGTTAAAAGTAATTTTCACTATTTTTAGGGGGGTGAGCAGGCCAGGTTTGGGGGTAGAAAGAGGTTATCTCTGAGAATAGTGGGTAGCTTGCAGAATGTTCTGGAGGGAAATCATGATGAGAACCAGTCCTCTAGAGATAGTGGCTGTGGCTATTTTTAAATATTTGGGTTTTTTAAATATATAACAAAAAAGAATGTATAGAACATTAGAAAAATATTGACAAGAAATACAAATGTTATGAATGCTATATTATTTTTAAAAGAAAATTCACAGCAAAAATGAAATCTGAAAATGACCCTGTGAAAACTACTTTTCACTCAAAATTCTTTTTCTTTAACTATCTTAACTAATTTTTATATACATTTACATAAACATATACATAGTTTTTCTTTGTCATACAAGTGCAACAAAACGATGATTACATATGTGTGACTTATATAGTTTACTGATAAGCATGTTGTCAAGCACATCCATTTAAGTATCAGAGTGTCTAGTTTATCATTATTTATAGCTGAGTAGCATTCCATTATATAGAAATACCACATCTTTTTTGTCCATTCCTCAGTCGATAGGCATTTAAGTTGTTTCCAAGAGCTGACTATTATGAACTGTGCAGCTATAAACATAAGTGTACATATATCACTGTGGCATGATGTTTTCAGTTTTTTTTGGGAAGATACCCAAAAGGGGAATAGTGGGTCAAATGGGACCTCCAATCCTAGCTTTTTGAGGAATCCTCACACTGACTTCCACAATGGTTGCACCAGCTTGCATTCCCACCAACAGTGGAGAAGGGTTCCTTTTTCTCCACAGCCCCTCCAGCACTTGTTTTTGGTTGGCTTCTTAATACTAGCCATTCTTTCTGGGGTGAGGTGGAATCTCAATGTTGTTTTAATTTGCATCTCTTGAATGACCAGTGCTGTTGAACATTTTTTCACGTATTTACTTGCTGTTTGCACTTCTTCATCTGAAAATTGTGTGTTCATCTCACATGCCCATTTTTGGATTGGGTCTTTAAATCTTGGAGGACTGACTTTTTAAAATTCGTTTTTTAAAATATTTGTTCTCTCTTAAAACTGTTGTTAAACTCATCAGTTTCCCTAGTTCTATCAATGACCTTATCAGTG
The DNA here is from genome assembly GCA_004363535.1 of Dasyprocta punctata. Lineage (NCBI taxonomy): Eukaryota > Metazoa > Chordata > Mammalia > Rodentia > Dasyproctidae > Dasyprocta > Dasyprocta punctata. The sequence continues at coordinate 22,267 of RJWM01005920.1, read as the reverse complement.
TTATAAAAATTAGTCAGTTTGCCCTGTGCTATAAAAACCAGTCAGCACCATTCTTGTGGGGAGACAGAAGAGGAGTTAATCTCTAGATCTGCTTAAGGACTAGAAGGCAGATAAACTTGGACTAAAACTTATATATCTGTTTTTTTTGAGAACTTCAGGATTAAATTTAGACCAATTTTTTAGAATATGTCCCAGAGATAAATGAAGATCAGTTTCACTCTGGAAGGGTCCCAGGGAGGGGAAACTCACCATTCTGAAAACTTGGTCTTGAAATTTGGCAGCTGCAGAGGAGAGAATTGCCTTGGACCAAACTCCAAGTAAGAGTAATTCCAAGTAAGAACTAAATCCTAACCACCTGAGGTGCAGAAAGATAAGATCAGGTGCCTTCCCAGAATGGATCTCTAATCCTTAGCAAAACATGCCTCCAGAGACAAAAGTTATGACTGACTTCAACTGTATTGCCAACAGAAAATGAAACCAATAATCAAAGGATTTGAGTGGCTGCTTTTTAATCTTTTGAAAGAGTAAGACATAAAATGAAAGTGTTTCAATTTTATTCTTTGGGGCTTATTTTCTAATAAATGACTCTGAGTCAAAGTTCTAAAATCCCAGCCTGCAAAAGAGATCTATTGCCTCCGGACACAGAGGCAGGTAATAAATAGTTTAGAAAAAATCTTGGCCCTGGGCAAAGAGGTCTTTGAGACCTTTTGGTTTCTATATCCAGTTACCTCAGCAGCAGTGCTGGCTAGGCTCTATTAAACTCCACTCTAAAATAAGTACCTCTAATACACTTAAGAAACTTTTAAGATAAAATCCATACTCATTGTCTCTCATTAAAAGTCAGTGTTTGATTTAAGTATAACATTTCATCTCTCTAATCTAGTTTATAGGTCTTAGTCCTCTAAAGACCTCAATGTACTTATTAGGATCCTAGATCTTGTCTTGTCTGTATTAGATTACTGAGAGAAAAGTTATAAACACAAGCAGTTCTAAATTTCCCATTTACTTCCTATAAGAGAGATTGTCCTTGAGGAGCTTGAGTAAAATCAGCTAGGGATGGATACAACCTCATGGAGGCTTCAATTATGTCTGGCCTAGAAACTCCACCCTCAAGATCCAAAAGACAAGTAGGGAGAGCCTCACCAGATATACATGGAGAAATAGAAAATTATTGGGTGTTCCCATGCCTCCATCCTGGCACCTTATGGCCCTAGCTTGCTAGGCTCTCCAGGATTCCTAGATTGCTTGAATTTTGTAGGTTTAACACTAAAAATTATCTCTTACAGGCAAAAATGGAAGACTTTCTCTATAGTCCACCATAAGTGCAGATTATGGTCAGTGGGTCAGTGATATAAGCAAAAACAAAAACAAAAACAAAAACCTACTGACACCCAGAGACGATGAAAATGGGTTTTTCTTTGGGAAGGAAAAGAGGAGTTCAGGATACCCTCATGGAAAGGGTGGCTTTTAAACTGAGACTTAAAGAGATCTTGAGGTGCAGAAAAGGGAGAAAGAGTCTATCTCAGAGGTTAAATCATAAATAAATGCAAAAATATTAAATTATAGAATAATGACATTTCACATTTATTGACTTCTGTGTATCTGACATTTTAAAAGAGCTTTGCATGTGTTAGCTTATTCATTGTCATAGGAACCTGAAACTATGGGTACATTACTACCCTCATTTTGCATACGGAACACTAAGAGAAGTTAAGGAACTTGCTGAAGTCACATAGCACGGGTAAATCGGTTCTATCTTCAGAGCCTGTGCCTGTAATCATAGCAAAACACCAATCTGGGGGCCATTTTTGCATTGTGTAATAACCATTGGAAATTCTTGAGGTCCTTTCTAGTTTCAAGATTTAATGATTCCATATGCCTAAGCTCTGACCTCCTGAGCCACCCCCCCCCCACCCATTTCCAGCAAATGTGGAACCTTAAACATTTGAACCTTCTTTTTAGTTCTGGTTCCATCTCCTCCACAATCCCCAGGAACATGTAGGATATAGCCATATTCACCCATCTGGTTCCTTCTAATTTATAGAGACTTTATAAAATCAGTCTGTTTATCTGTCTGTCTGACTCTAGCTAGCTAGTTAGCTATATGTTTTGATGAGTTTTCTGAAATATATGTATAATTTAAAAATTCAACCTGAAGCAAAGTCAAAAAACATCTAAGGCAGTGGAGGCAAACCTATGGCATACACAGCACAGTGTTTTTCTTATAAGACAAAAGATGTTAATGTATGAGTTGTTTTTCCTAAACTAAAACCTCAGTATTTAGGTTTAATTGTGGTGTTGGCCCTTTGCAATAAATAAGTGGGTTTTGGAATGCAGTTTGGTCACTTGGGCTCTAAAAGGTTCACCATCACTAATCTAAGGTAACAACTTTAATGTTTATATAAAGATCTTTCCAGATACCTGTATGACTAGTTACATAAATATATGCATTGATATAACTGATCATTCTGTACATGATATGACTTTTTCAGCAATACTAGAATATTAGCATCTGTGCATATCAATAATCATAGATATATTAAAAACCATATTAAATCCTGTTATTTATATCATACTTTATTTTAAAAATCCTCTTTGATTTTTTTAAAAGAATAAATTCTCAAGGCCATATTGCAGATTTTCAGGGGGTTAATCCATTACTTTCTTGTCAGCCAGAAATATATTGACATACTGATTTTAATGGGCTTACAGGGCCTTCAGGAAGTCTCCAGGGCTCATAGCATCTCAGGCAGGAAGGAAGCAGGAAATTTTACCTTTTATTGGAGGAGAGGAACACCAAATCCTGGACTGTACAGTTTTTAAGAAAACTCTGACTAAAACTAACAAATACTGTTTAATGTATTAAGTGTGACTATGTTTCAAATTACTATACTGAATTCATGGTGAATCATTTTTTTCTTCAAAGTAAATACAGAAAGAAAAGTTATACGTGTACATCCAACAGTTCTACAGGTGCTTCATGCTCTTTTTTGCAACAAATGATAACACCTCCAGATAAGTGTACAGTTGAGGTGGAAGCTCAAAATGCCGATGGGATAATTAAATCTAACATTACACATTGGAGTTTAAATGACATACGTGAGTATTCATTGATATTCTTATATATTGTTTACTGAATAATTACTCTCATTTTTAAAGACACATCTGTGGAGTCAGCTCAAGGTATGTGTTATAGATATAACTTCTTATCAAACAAAGAAGGAAAAAAGGAAAAGTGGGAGAGAAAGAAGATGGGAGGAGGAAGGCAGGAGAAGAAAGGAAGAAAGGGAGAAAACGGAGAGAGGGAACAAGGAGGGAGAGGAGGTAAGAATGAAAAAAGGAGGAAGAAAGGAAGGAAGGAAGGAAGGAAGGAAGGAAGGAAGGAAGGAAGGAAGGAATTGGTCTAATGAGAAATAAGAACTATCTTGCTGGTCACTGGTTCTTTTTGCAGTTTGTAACATAAATTGAATTCAAGGAAATAAAAGGATTTCTTTCTGCACAAATCATAATTGCTTATGAAAAAGGTAAAACTCTCACTTTTAAAAGCTCTCCCTAATCCTGACCTTTTTAATTGTTTTGAAAACTCATTTTTACCACATCATTATTAACTGATTTCTTGAGATATAATTTGTATACCATAAAGTTCACCTTTGAAAGATATATGGTTTAGTAGTCTTCATAAATATTCACAAGATTGTTCAAACATCACCACTGTCTAATTCAATAATATTTTCATTATCCCCAAAAGGAACTTCATACCCATTAGTGGTAAGTCTCCGGTCCTTTATTTACCTTTCCTCCCTCTGGAAATCACAAATCTATTTTTTCATCTCTAAGACTTATCTATTATGAACATTTTATATTAATGGAATCACATGGTATGTGGCCTTTGCATCTGGCTTTTTTTCACTTAGCATAATTTTTTCAAGGTTCACCGTGTTGTAGCATATATTACTATCGCATTCCTCTTTATAGCTCAAAAATATTCCAATGGATAGATAAAATATGTTTTGGTCATGCATACATCTGTTAATGTACATTTGGATTACTTCTACTTTCCATAATTATAAATAATGCTGTTCTGAATGTTTGTGTAAAAAACTTTTGTGTGAACATTTTCAATTCTCTTAGAGATATACCCAGTGGCTACAGCACTTTGGTATTTATAAAGGTTACATTTTCTCCATTTCTTCACCGAACTTGGTATTGTCTCTCTTTTTCATTCTACTCATCCTACTGGGTGTGAAGTAGTATCTCATTGTAGTTTTACTGATGTTGAACATCTTTTATGTGTTTCTTGGCCATTTGTGTATCTTCTTTAAAGAAATTTTAATTCAAATTCTTTGCCTATTTTTAATTGTTGTCTTTTTAAGAGTTCTGTATTCTTGGTTTAATTCTTTGTCAAATGGCTCATTTGCAAATATTTTCTCCCTTTCTGTGTATTGTCTTTTAATTTCTTGGTAATATTCTTTCAAATAGACAAAATTTAAATTTGATGAAGTCCCTCCCAAGTGCTGGAATTACAGGCATGTGCCATCATGCCTGGCTGGTACGATGTATTTAATTCTTCCAGGACAATACCCAGAAGGGGAATAACTGGTCAAATCAGACCTCTAATCCTAGTTTTTTTGTTTTGTTTTGTTTTGTTGTAGGAATCTCCATATTTATTTTCACAGTGGTTGCACCAGTCTACACTCCCACCAACAGTGGAGAAATGATCCTTTTCCCCCACAACCCCTCCAGCATTTGATATTGGTTTATTTCTTGATGATAGCTGTTCTTTCTGGAGTGAGATAGAATTTCAGCATTGTTTGAATTTGCACCTCTTAAATAAGCAGTGATGTCGAAAATTTTTTAATGTATTTATTTGCTATTCGTACTTCTTCTGAGAAGTATGTTTTCATCTCAGATGCCCATTTTTGGATTGGGTCTTCAAATCTGGGGAGTCTGATTTTTTTCAATTTTTTATATGTTCTAGATAGAAGTTTCCTACTCTGTAGGTTGTCTTTTTACCCTGTTGGTGATTTCTTTTGCTGTGTAAAAGCTTTTTAATGAGATTCCAGTTGTTGATTCTTTGTGATAGTTCCTGTGCAATCATGGTTTTGTTCATAAAGTGTTTATCTATACCTATGTCTTCTGTAGATCTACCTATTCTTTCTTCCAGCAGATTTAGTGTTTTTGTTTTAATATTTAGATCTTTGATCCATTTCATTTTCAGTTTAGTGCATGATGATAGACATAGATTTAGTTTTAGTCTTTGGCATGTGAAAAGCCAGTTTTTCCAGCATCATTTATTAAAGAGGCTCTCTTCCAGGGAGTGTGTTTGGCTCCTTTGTCAAAGATAAAGTGGTAGAATATGTTTGGAGTTGTTTCTGCCTCTTATAATCTGTTCCATTGATCCTCAGGTCTATTTTTTTACTAGTACCATGCTTTTTTTCATCATAGCAGCTTTGTAGTATAATTTCAAGTCAGGAATTGTAATGCCCCCTGTCTTGCCTTTGTTGCCAAGAATTGTTTTTGCTAGTCTAGATCTATTCTGGTTTCAAATGAATTTTAGGAATGTTTTCTGTAGTTCTGTGAGGTATACTAATGGCATTTTGATTGCGATTGAATTAAAACTGTAAAACAATTTTGCAAATATAACTGTTTTTGCTATGTTGGCTCTTCCTATCCATGAGCAAGGGATATCTATCTTTTCATTTTCTGATGTTCTCTTTGATCTCCTTTTTCAGAGTACTGTAATTTTCAATATATAGATTGTTTACTTCTGTTATTAGATTGATTTTTTTTTTTTTTTTTTTTTTTTTTTTTTTTTTTTTTTTTTTTTTTTTTTTTTTTTTTTTTTTTGTGGTACTGGGGATCGAACTCAACCTCACACCTGCCAGGCAGATGCTTCAGCCACTAAGCCAAACTCCCAGCCCTAGTTTTTTGAGACAGGTTCACACTGTGTAGCTCAGGGCAGCCTTGTGCTCACAACGCTTCTCCTACCTCAGCCTCCCGAGTGCTTAGATTGATTCCTAAGCACTTCATTTTTTCCTATGCTATTGTGAAAGGTGGTTTTCCTAATTTCTCTCTCAGTGAATTTGTTTTTTGTGTACCGGAATGCTATTGATTTTTGAATATTGATTTTGTATTCAGCTATATTACTGAATTTGTTTATTAAATCTATAAGTCATTTGATAGAGCTTTTGGGGTCTTCTATCCAGAGTATCATGTCATCTGCAAATAATGATAATTTAACTTCTTCCTTTCCTATCCTTACTCCTTTTGTTTGTTTCTCTTGTCTAATTGCTCTGGCTAATGTTCCCACAACTGTGTTGAACAGGAGTGGCGATAATGGACATGCCTTGGTCCTGATTTTAGTGTGACAGCTTTCAGTTTTTGACCATTGAGTATGATGCTGATTGTTGGTTTTCATATGGGGAAAGGAAGCTCCCAACCTACTAGATGTCTGGTATGAGTTTGTGTTCTCTAAAACTGACACATGAATTTTAGGAACAATGGAGGTTATCAGCAGGATATATTTATTGAGAAAGACCCAACTCCTTGATTCACTGATTCTTTGTATTTTCTTACTCTCAATTGCATTAATTTCTCCTCTGATCTTTACAATTTCCTCTCTCACATGAGTTTTGGTTTGATTTTAGTGTGACAGCTTTCAGTTTTTGACCATTGAGTATGATGCTGATTGTTGGTTTTCATATGGGGAAAGGAAGCTCCCAACCTACTAGATGTCTGGTATGAGTTTGTGTTCTCTAAAACTGACACATGAATTTTAGGAACAATGGAGGTTATCAGCAGGATATATTTATTGAGAAAGAGAAAGCTGCTGTCTGAAAGTCAGACAGAGTGAGTTCTGAGTAGGTTGCTGAGGATTCTACCTTTTCCATAGATTTTTATAAAGCAAAACCACGAGTTGAGGCAGCTTCAAGGTGGGGAAAAATGCGGACTTGCAAGGTGGACATGAAGTGGGATGGAATTATGGTCAATCAGTAAGATTATGAGTATAATTGTTCAGCTAAGATTGATGAAATCAGGATCCAATAGGGAAGCAAGTCATGTAGCAAGCAGGGTGTGTGTGGGGAGTGGGTGGGGAGACAGGGCCTTTGCCTGTAGGGAGTTGGATTAGTGGCTTTTGGCTTCCTCAAGGTGATCAAGATATCAAGGTGATACTTATTTAGAATAACAATCCCTGAGGTTTATCCTTAGGGTATATGTGCATTTGTTTTACGTTTTGTTTTGAGATCTGACTCACAGCGGGAGGGGGAGGTGTCTGTCTCCTCCAGGATTGCAAGATATCGAGTTTTGCACTGGCTCCTTTGAGGTCCCAGTCCCACTCCTTTGAGTGCCTATAACATTTCTGTCTAACTCAGTTGCATATATAATAGTTTGTCATAGGTGGCTTTTATCAGATTGAGGTAAAGACCATCTATTTTGATTTTCTGTAGGGTTTTTCTCATAAATGGGTGTTAGACTGTCAAATGCTTTTTCTGTGTCTATTGAGGTGATCATGTGATTTTTGTCTTTGGCTCTGTTAATATTGTGTATTACATTTATTGACTTGTGTATGTTGAACCATCCCTGCATACCTAGGATGAATCCCACTTGGTCATGGTGTATAATCTTCTTGATGCTTTGCTGCTGTTGCCAGTATCTTACTGAGAATTTCGCGTCTATATTCATTGAGGAGATTGGTCTGTAGTTTTCTTTTTTGGTTAGGTCCTTCTCTACATTAGGTATCAGAGTAATACTTGCTTCCAGGAATGAATTTGGATGTATTGCTTCCTTTTCAATTTCATTAAAGGATTTCAGTATTAGTGGTATTAGATGTTCTCTAAATGTCTTGCAGAATGCAACAGTGAATCTATCAGGAACTGAGCTTTTTTTTTTTGTAAGTTTTTAATTACATTCACAATTTCATTGACTTATATCAGGTTATTTAGAATTTTTATATCTTGATTTAATCTGGGCAACTCATATGTGTATAGAAATCTGTCTATTTCTTCTGTATTTTCCATCTGATTAGAGTATAAGTTCTCAAAGTTGGTATTGATGATTTTCTGGTATTTCACAGCATCTGTTGTGATTTTACTCTCTTCATTCCTAATTGCTTGAATTTGAATCTTTTCTTTCCTCTTTTCAATATGGTTGACTAGGGGTTTATCAATTTCATTTAATCTTTCAAAGACCCAACTCCTTGATTCACTGATTCTTTGTATTTTCTTACTCTCAATTGCATTAATTTCTCCTCTGATCTTTACAATTTCCTCTCTCACATGAGTTTTGCATTTGATTTATCCTTTTTTTTCTAGGAGTTTGAGATTCAACATTAAATTGTTTATTTAAGCTCATTCTGTTTTCCTGATGCGAGGATTGACTGCCATTTTTCTCTGATAAGACTGATTTCATTGCATCCCATAAGTTCTGATAGGTTGTGTTCGCATTCTTATTTAATTGCAGATACTGTTTAATTTCTTATTTAATTTCTTCTGTGATGTAGTGATTGTTCATGAGGTTGTTGTTTAATTTCCATGTGTTTATGCAGATTTTGTGATTTCTTTTGCCATTGATTTCCAATTTCATTGCACTGTAGTCAAATAATATGCATGAGATAATTTCAATTCCTGTGCATTTACTTAATCATGTTCTATGGACTAGTATGCAGCCTATTTTGGAGAATGTCCCATGTGCAGCTGGGAAGAATATATATTCTGATGTTGTGAGGTGAAACATGGTAGATATCTACTAAATTCATTTGTTCACAGATTTGGTTTAATTATTTTTCTTTGTTGATTTTGTGTCTAGTTGATGTATCTAATTGTGAGAATGGGGTATTAAGGTCCCTCCACTACAATTGTATCAGTGGTTATTTGATTTTTTATGTCCATTAATATTTGTGTTATATAAGTGGGTGCCCCTGTATTTGGGGCATATATATTTATGATTTTTGTATTTTCTTTTTGGAGATTTCCCTTAGCAAGTATGTAGTGAGCTTCTTTATCTCTTTTGATTAGCCTTGGCTTGAAATTCACATTGAATGTAAATAGAATATCTACCCCTGTTTTTCTCCAGGCTCCTGTCACATGGAGAATTGTTTTCCATCCTTTGAGTTTCAGTATTTTATTTAAATGTGTTTTTTTGTATGCAGTCTATTGTTGGATCTTGCTCCTTGATCCTTTAAGAGGGGAGAGGACAAAATAGAGAGATGAATGAAGTCAAATATAGTAGAAGCAAGGCTGGAGAGCAAAAGATGATCCACCAAGTTCTGGGAAATTGGAGGACACAAGAGAGAAAGAATGAAAGAGAAAGCAAAGGAGCATTGAAGTGAACCAAAAAAAGAAGAGACCGTGTTTACTCACATGAAAATATAAAGTCAAGAGGTAGTTGAGGAAAGAAAGCAAGTAGAAGAAAACAAAAAGAAACGTAAGAAATCTAAATAGTAAAAAAAAAAAAAAAAAAAAAAAAAAAAAAAAAAAAAAAAAAAAAAAAAAAAAAAAAAAAAAAAAAAAAAAAAAAAAAAAAAAAAAAAAAAAAAAAAAAAAAAAAAAAAAAAAAAAAAAAAAAAAA
>RJWM01005920.1:0-12600 GCA_004363535.1 Dasyprocta punctata | reverse complement strand
CCCAACCATGCAGTAAAAGGATAACCAATCACACTAAGAAAAATGAAAGTAGTAAAATTCCTGTGGTATTCACAGTTCTGTGGTCAATCCAAGTTGGATCCCAGAAATGTGTTGTGTACTCCAGCCAAGTTTGCTATGGAAGTTTTGCTGGGTATGGGGCTGATCTTGACCTCTGGATGTGGGGGTTGGGGCTGGTCTTCTGTTGCTGGAGTTCTCCAGAGCCCTTTGATATAGAATAGCTATGCTGCCTGCTTCTGTTCCACTTGTGTGTGGGAGCACAATTCTGGTTCTCCTAACTTATCAACCGCTGGCTCCTCACTGCTGTTTCAGACTTTCTCATGCTGCTGGTCCTGCCTGGGTCTGCATGTGTGCCAGCACCAGAGCCAGGTCTTGCTGGTTCCCTGATAGAATTTCTTAATAATATAAAATCTTCCAATTCTTGAACATGGGCTATTTCCCCATTTATTTAATTTGTTGTAATAACTTGTTACCATTTTTAGCATACAAGTCTTACATTACTTTGGTTAAATTTATTCCAGAGTACTTTATTTTTCTTTGATATTGCTCTAAATAGAAATTTTTTTCTTTCTTTTTCTGGGGAGTGGATGTCTTCTGGGAAAGTGATGACCCCTGCTAGCCTTGGGCTCAGATCTGAACCTGGCAGGAAGTCCTTGCCTCTCAGTTTTGGAGCTCCTGAGGACTGTGGGTGGAGTTCAGTGGAGTTGCAGGAATTTCTGAGGCTCCAGGAGAGACTTTAGCATAGTGAAAACTTCATTTACAAATTGCTAGACAAAGAAAAGATCTCAGACACTGTTGCCAGATTGAAAACTACCATTGCAGAATGTGAAAAGGATAGAAGAAAAAATAAACTGTTTTAACCTGTTAATTTAGACTGTGAGCTAAGGCAAAAAACAATCATGAGAAATTGATGTGGACATGGATAAGACCCAGAATTCTGACCAGAGACTTGATATTTCATCATTGGTTCCTGGCTATTCCCTGTAGATAAAATCAAGCCATCCAAAACAACTGCAGAAAAGCAGGACTTGTGCACCGTACTCACCAAGACAGTGGAGAGATTCCAGAGGTTGAGCACACAGTAAACCAGCACCCAGCTTCCAACAGCAGGGCTAGGAGTCTTTCCTGGCCAAAGCTGTAGAAATCTCCCACAGCATTGTGTTTCAGGTCACACAGACTGTATTTCCAGCAGCTGGAGCAACGTGTTTATTGACAAGTTGCAAAGGATCACAACAGCAGATCAAGGTGAACACCACTCAGAAGAAAACACAGTGCTGAGAACTTGACAAGCCTCCTAAGAAACCTCATTACATGGAAGTGCTATAAATGCAAGCCAAAACCCCAGTGACCCCAACACATACATTTAAAATCAGTGTGTTAGCATCACAGCACAGCGGCTCACCTGGTAGTCATCAGAGGGAAGAGTTTCCTGCCTCCGCAGAGGAGTGGCAATGCAGAGACAAGCAGCATCTCCATGACATCACAGCAGCAGGCTTTTTCCACTGGCCCATCTGCCCACATAGCTGCTGACCACAAAAGAATCTTTGGCACTTTAGTGACAGCAAAACAATTAGGAGGAGATGCAAGTGAAGCTCATGGCACAAAAATTAGCAGAAAGACTAAGTATTATAATATTCAGAGTAACAATCCAGAAGCAGGGTCTGCAGGGAGGTACCAAAAAGTAAGGTGTGAAGAAGCTGCTCTGTCCTCTGATGAGGAATGCTGAAGATAGGGTTGGGATAACCACCTAAATTTCCAAGAGTTGCGATTTCATTATCTTACATCAGACTTTCTCATGAGTATCATGATCCACATCAGACATATTTGAGGGAAACATTTTATAAAGTTACACAAAGTTAGTTACAAAAGTAAAAAAGCCCAGTTTGTCTTTCAGAAGATGATCTTCATGTGTTTGAGAAGTTGAATATTTGAAAATTGTGTTTAATCACATTGTAATAAAGTTTTACAATGTATCATGCATTGACCTGATATTTTAGTATGTGATAAAGCACATGTTAAGCCAAATGAAATCAGATGACTTTACTTTTTTCCTTAATCTTATCTCTATCAAATAGCATGTATCACACCTTCGGTGAAATGCATAATTGTCCTGGATAGCTAAAGTGAATTAGGAAGACAGTGGTTTCCTTTTCCAAGTAATGGAAGGAAGCCATCTTGAGAAGTCAATGCAGCCAGCATGGAGTTCTTGAGCTACTGGCAATGAAATATCTAGGATGACACTCATGAAAACATTAGCAAGTGTTTGTTTCCTTCTCCTGTCTCCTGTCTTCCTTTAGGAAGCTGTCACCTTCCTAATTAGCAATAAGAAATACTTTGAAGAGATGCTGGAGGGTGGAGAGATATTACTAGGTGGTCAGATTTGCCTGGACCAACTTTTACTATGGGAGGAGTTCAAGTAGAGGGAGCTAGATGAAAGAAGGTACTGTTCTCCGGCTTTATCTGACAAGTTCAGTGAGTGTGATCATGGATGAGAGGTTCATGTATAGGACGTACATGCTTGTAAGGAAACTAGTTTTCTTCAAAATTGTAATTGTCTGCATATTTTTTTTTCTCAAAAAAGTCATATATAGGCCTTAGAAACCTCAATCTCATCTGTATATTCCATTTTATCTTTTTCTATCCTTTAACTTTCAATTTATTTGTGTCTTTAGATCTAAGGTTGGGTCATTTAAAACAATCCACCTGTCAGTCTATGCCTTTTGGTGTGATAGTTTAATCCCTTTATATTTAAAATAATTATTAATCAGAGAACTTTTACCATTTCGATATTTGTTTTCTGTATGTTTTACAGCCATTCAGTCCATTTCTTCCATTACTGGCTTCTTCTGTGTTTAACTGATTTTTTTTTTGTATGTGTATGGTGGCATGCTTTGATATCCTTCTCACTTCCTTTTGTGTATATTCTACACTTTATAATTACTATGAGGATTATATATAACATCTAAAGTTATGACTAATTCGAATCTATCAAATTGACTTCAGTTGCATGCATAACTTTACTCATCCAACTGCCCCCCCAACATTATGACATTGGTAACACAAATTATATCTTTATACATTGTATACCTACTAACATAAATCTATAATTATTTTTATTCATCAATCTTTTAAATCCTATATAAAATAAAACAGTTTATCAACAAAAATTATAATAATAGTGGATTCTATATTTGTCAATGTATTTATCTATACCAGAAATCTTTATGTCTTGATCCAGATCAAATTACTGTTTGGTATCTTCTTATTTCAACCTGAAGGACACCCTTTAGCTTTTCTTGTAGAGCAGGTCTACTGGTGGTAAGCTCCTTCTGCTTTTGTTTACCTGGGAATGTCTTAATTTCTCTCTCATTTTTGAAGAACAGTTTTAAAAGATACAGAATTCTCAATTAATTTTTTTGCCCAGCAGGTTAAACATCTCATGTCACTATCTTGTGGTCGTTTAAGATTTCTGATGAAACATTGGTTGATAGTCTTATGGAAGAACCCTTGTATATGATTGCTTCACTCTTGCTGCTTTCATGATACTTCGTCCATGATTTCGTTGCAATGTGTCTTAATATGGATCTTTTTGGATTTATCCTATTTGGAGTTCATGAGAATTCTTAGATTTTTTTTTTGATTCTTAGATTTGTAGATTGATGCATTTAATTAAATTGGGAAAGTTTTGGACCATTGTTTCTTTGGATAGTCTCATTCTCTTTTTCCTTCAGAGATTCCTATAGTGCATAATAAATTGTTCTATTTGATCATATCTCACAAGTCCCTTAGGCTCTGTTCACTTTTCTTCATTCTTATTTCTACTCTTTAGGTTCAGTAATTTCAACTGTCCTGTTGCCAAGTTTGCTGATCCTTCTTCTTGACCAGATTTATTGTTGAACCCTTCTAGTGAACTTTAAAATATCAGCTGTTGTAGTTTTCAACTTCGGAATTTCTTTGTTTCCTTTTTATAATTTCTATCTTTTTGTTGATATTTTCATTTTATATGTAACTTTTTCTCATTTGTTTTAGTTCTTCGTTCATGAGTTCCTTTAGTTCTTTGAGCATATTTAATTAATTCCTCTTTTTTCCCATGCCCCTCCCCTCTCTTCAACTCTTATTCCTCTCCATATTTACAAAGCTTTGTTTGCATTTTATCCTTTTCTCATTTTTCTTGTCTCTTCTCCCCCTCCCCAATTCCCCTTTCTCTATGAAGAACTATTTCCTAGAATATCTATTATACATTTTAGTTCTTACTTATACATACAATTTCTCACACCAGAGAGACAATGCAATATTTACACACATGTGTCCAATTTGTTTCACTTGAGAGTACAGTCTCAAGAGCCGTCCATTTAGCTATAAATGTCTCAAGTTTACCCTTCTTTATGGCTGAGTAGTACTCCATAGTATAAAAAGAACACATTTTTTTATACGCTCATCAGTTGATGGGCATTTGGGTTATTTCCAAGATTTAGCTATTAAAAACTGTACACTATAAACATAGGTACAAATGCTTTTAATTCTTTTGGGAAGACACAAAGAAGAGGAATAGCTGGGTCAAATGGAACCCCTAGTCCTAGTTTTTTGAGGAATCTCAAAATTTCTACAGTGGTCACACTGGTCTGCACTCCCACCAACAGTGGAGAAATGTTCCTTTTCCTCCACAGCCCCATCAGCATTTGTTATTGGTTTATTTCTTGGTGACAGTTGTTCTTTCTGCAGTGAGATGGATTCTCAGCATTGTTTTAGTTTGCACCTCTCGAATGAGAGTGAGGTTGAACATTTTTTCATGTATTTATTTGCTATTTGTACTTCTGAGAAGTATGTTTTCATGCCAGATGCCCATTTTTGGATTGGGTCTTTAAATCTGGGGAGATTGATTTTTGTTCAATTTTTTATATGTTCTAGATAAAAGTCCTTTGTCTGAAGGACAACGGCTAAGATTTTTTTCCCCCTCTGTAGGTTGTCTTTTTATTTTGTTGGTGATTTCTTTTGATGTGCAAAAGTTTTTTAATAAGGTGAGATCCCACTTGTTGATTCTTTGTAGTATTTCCTGTGTAGTCACAGTTCTGTTCATGAAGTCTTTGTCTACACCCATGTCTTCTAGAGTTCTGCCTATTCTGTCTCCCAGCAGATTTATTTAGTGTTTTTGTTTTAATATTGAGATTGTTGACCCATTTTGATTATTGTTTAGTGCATGGTAATATATGTAGTTTTAATTTTTGGCATGTGCAAATCAGTTTTTTAAGCACCATTTGTTAAAGCGGCTTTCTTTCTTCCAGTAAACGTGATGGGTGAGTGTATTTGAAGTTGTTTCTTCCTCTTCTGATCTGTTCCATTGATCTTCAGGTTTGTGTTTTGCTAATGTCATACTGTTTTTATCACAGTAACTCTAGTATAATTTCAAGTAAAGGATTGTAATGACCACTGCTTTGCTTTGTTGCCTAGAATTGTTTTTGTTTTTCTAGGTCTATTATGGTTTCAAATGAATTTTAGGAATGTTTTCTCTAGTTCTGTGAGGTATGCTAATGGCATTTTGATTGGAGTTACAGTAAATCTGTATAACAATTTTGGGAGTATGGCCATTTTTACTATATTCGTTCTTCCTACTCATAAGCAAGTGATATCTTTCCATTTTTTAATATCCTCTTTGATCTCCTTTTACTTCCTTTTTTAGATTGACTTGTAAGTACTTCATTTTTTTCTATGCTATTGTGAAAGTTATTCTTTCCATTATTTTTCTTTTTTTTTTTTTTTGCGGCACTGGGGATTGAACTCACAACCTTGCGCCTGCCAGAGCAGGCGCTCAAGGCACTGAGCCAAACTCCCAGCCCTGGTTTTTTGAGGCAGGGTCGCAATATGTAGCCCAAGCCGGCTTCGAACTCACAACGCTCCGCCTACCTCAGCCTCCCGAGTCCTGGGATTAAAGGCGTGCACCACCACGCCCGGCTCTTTCCATTATTTTTCTTTCAGTAAGTTTGATATTTATATACAGGAATGCTATTGATTTTTGAGTGTTGACTTTGTATTTAGTTCTGCGACTGAATCTGGTTATTAAATCTAGAAATCTTTTGGTAGAGTTTTTGGGTCTTCTGTGCAGAGAAGAATGTCATCTGCAAATAATGATAATTTGAATTCTTCCTTTGCTATCTTTATTCCTTTTATTTCTTTCTCTTATCTAATTATTCTAGTTTATGTTTCCAGAACTATATTGAATAGGAGTGGTAATAGTGGATACTCTTGTCTGGTTCCTGATTTTATTGTGAAAGCTTTCAGTTTTTGTCTATTTAGTATGATGTTGGCTATTGGTTTGTCAGAGATGATTTTTGTCAGATTGAGATAAAGATCATCTATTCCAATTTTCTTAAGGTTTTTTTAAATCATGAATAGATGTTATTTTTTCTGCATTTGTTGAGATGATCATATGGTTTTTGTCCTTGGCTCTGTTAATATGGTGTATTACATTTACAAATTTGCATAAATTGAATCATTCCTGCATCCCTGGAATGAATCCTACTTGGTCATGGTGGATAATTTTATTGATGATTTGCTAAAGTTTGTTTGCCAGTATCTGGTTGAGGATTTTTGCTTCTGTGTTCATTAGGGAGACTTGCCTGAAGTTCTGTATTTCATTTGGGTTCTTCTCGTTTTGGTATCAAGGTAATACTTGCCTCCTAGTATGACTATGGGAGTATTGTTTCCTTTTCAATTTCATTAAAGTGATGACATTAAATCTTCTTAAATGTCTTGTAGAATTCAACAGTGAGTTCATCAGGGCTTGAAGTTTTCTTCATTGGTAAATTTTTAATTGCATTTTTAATTTCAGTGACTGATACTGGTTTATTTAGAATTTTTATATTTTCTTGATTCAACTTTGGTAATTCATATGTATCTAGGAATCTGTCCGTTTCTTCTGTGTTTTCTGTCTTATTAAAGTTTCTCAAAATAGGTACTAATGATCTTCTGGATTTCTATAGGATCTGTTGTGATTTCATCATTATCATTTCTAATTGCATGAATTTGAGCCTTTTCTTTCCTTTTTTGGTAAGGTTGGCTAAAGGTTTGTCAATTTTATTTAATCTTTCAGAGAACCAACTCTTTGATTCATTTTTTTTTTTTTGTATTGTCTTCTTAGTCTCCACTGCCTTAATTTCTGCTCTGATTTTTATAATTTCCTCCCTTGTATGAGCTGTGGGCTTGATTTGTTCTTCTTTTTCTAGAAGTTTGAGGTTCAACATTAGGCTGTTTATTTAAGTTCATTCTGTTTTCCTGAAGTGAGAGTTCACTGGTATTAATTTTCCACTTAGGGAGAAAGAAATGGGCTTCTTGGGAGCCCACTCGGCCAGGCCTGAGCGCCTCCAACCAGGACATAAGTAATACAGTCTTCCAGGGGCCTGCGCGAGTGGCGTGGACACCAGGAGGAGAAAGAAATGGGCTTCTTGGGAGCCCGCCCAGCCAGGCCTGAGCACCTCCAACCAGGACACAAGTAACACAGCCTTCTGAGGGCCTGTGTGACCGGCATGGATTCCAGGAAGAGAAACATGCCACCACCCCCCACCCCCGGACGCCTACCGGCACGCGGGTTAAGAATCAAGGACAAAGCTCTCCCCTCCCACCCACCACCCCATAAAGCAACCTGCTCCTTTGGAGGTATGGCTACATTGATAGCAACTAAGGTACATAAAACAACCAAATGCTAGTATTGTTTTGTTCATTTTGTAGGCCTGGGACTGGCAGCCTGAGCATCTCTTTGGGAGATGACAGTACGCAATGTAGCAAAAATGGGGGACTCTCTTCTGTCTTGTCTTTGAGGCCCAATATTGTTCTTATTGTTTTGCTTTATTCTGATTAATTTTTTTTGGCCTTATTTTGTACTCTGTTTTTATTGGTTTTATTGTGTGTGTGTTTTTTTTTTGTTTGTTTGTTTGTTTGCTTTGTTTTGGTTTGGTTTGATTTTACTATACCTGTTGGAAAGGTCAACTATTCTGAAAATAACAAGATATACTATAGTAGTTATGGTTTTCATAGTATCTTTCTTAGAAGTTCTGTACCAGTTCTACTGCTTTGTTTTGATTGACTTCATTCTGTTATGTTTTGTAGGATTTTACTATCTTTAAAATAAAATAATAATAATAATAATAATAATAATAAGCCTATGGCTGTGAAGTAAAACAAGCAGCAAGAAATGTATGTGAAATGTTTCTGTTTCTTCAACTCAGTCAATTGAATAAATGCTGCCCTCTTAAAAAAAAATTTCCCCTTAGGACTGCTTTCATTTTGTCCCATAAGTTCTGATATGTTGTATCAGAATTTTCATTAAATTGTTGATGTTGTTTCATTTCTTCTTTAATTTCTTCTGTGACCCATTGGTTGTTCAGTAGGGTGTTATTTAATTTCCATGTGTTTATGGACTGTTTATGGTTTCTTCTGCCATTGATTTCTAATTTCATAACACTAAGGGCTGATAATATGCGCAGGATAATTTCAATACTTTTGCATGTACTTAAGCGTGTTGTATAGGCTAGTATATGAACTATTTTGGAGAATGTCCCATATGCAGCTCAGAAAAATGTGTGTTCTGATGTTGTGGGGTAGAACACTATAGACATCTATTAAGTCCCTTTGTTCACAGGTTTGATTTAATTCTGATATTTCTTTATTGATTTTTTTTGTCTAATTGACCTATCTAATTGTGAGAAAGTGATACTAGGTTTCCCCATTATAATTGTGTTAGTGCTTATTTGATTTTTCGTGTCTATTAATATTTGTTTTACAAGTGGTTGCCCTTGTATTTGGTACATTTATATTTATGACTTACCTCGTCTTTTTGGAGTTTTCCCTTAGGAGGAAGTATGTAGTGTCCTTCTTTATCTCTTTTGATCGGTCTTGGCTTGACATTCACATTGTCCATGAACAGAATAGCAATCTCTGATTTTTTCCAGGTTCCTGTTACATGGAGTATGTTTTTCACCCTTTGATTTTCAGTGTATGAATTTCTTTTTGAGTTAAATGTGTTTCTTGAATGTAGCATATTGTTGGGCATAATGTGTTTCTTGAATGTAGCATATTGTTTCTTGACCCATTTTTACCAGTCTCTTCCTTTTGATAGGTGAATTGAGATTATTTACATTGATGGTTTGAACTGATATGTAGTGGCTTGTTTTTATCATACAGTTTTCCTGTTGATGATCCCCTTTCTTTCCCCTTTGTTTAGTTGCTTGCCTGCCCTGCCTGATGGCTTCTTTCTATTGATGTTCTTGGACTTGTGGGCTTTTTTTCACTTTCTAGAATATCTTTCAGAACTCTGTGTGGAGCTGGTTTGGGTGTCATGAGTTTCTTCAGTTGTGTTTTCTTATGGAAATATTTTATTTCTCCATTAATTCTGATAGATAATTTTGCAGGATACGTCAATCTGAGTTGGAAGTGTTTTTCTTTCATGGCTTGAAATACTTCACTCCAAGCTCTCCTTAAGTTGAGTTTTATGTTGAAAAGTCACTTTTACTGTTCTGTTCTTGTGCTGAATTTCTAGAATCTTGATTATTACATACCTTGATTTATTTTGGTCATGACTAATTGGAGTTCTGTAGGCCTCACTTATCTGTATGTCAAATTCTTTTTCCATGCTTGGGAATTTTTCAGCTATTCTCTGAACTGGTTTTTATGTCATTTATGCTGACTTCTGCATTTTCAATGACTCCAATTTTGTGTTCTTCTTTGCATTGTCTTGCAGTTGAATTGTTTTTTCATGGTCCCTTACTATTTTCAAGAAATCTTTCTTTTCATTATCACTAAGCACAATCCTGCCTTCTAAGTCTGATAATCCATCTTCACATTGTTTCATATGGTTTTGCAAACTTTTGGTGTAATTTATAATTTCTAGGGTATATATTTGAACATGTTTTGTGGATTCCATTTCTTTTGTATGTTGAGCATTCATGATTCTCATTATTTTTCTGTGCTCCTCTATTTTTTTTTCCATTGTCATAATGTCTACTCTAGATTTGCTAAGCAAATCTTTCATTATGGTCATCGTCTCTCTCTCTCTCTCTCTCTCTCTCTCTCTCTCTTTTTACCTATCAGATTATTTGTTTTGATATCCTCTATAGCCTAATGTATATATATTTTTAATTTCTTCTGTCATTCCAGTGAATTCAAGTGGATGGCTTCTGTTTTCTTTTATCTCATTGTCCCCTGGTTTTGTCCTTAGTGGGCTGGAAGTGTGGAATTGCATTTTGCTTCTGCATTTTGTCAGTTTCTATTTTTTATTTGGATTTATTTTATGTGTTGTCATTTGTATTTTACTTATGTTAGCTATCTTTATCACTGATATTAAAGCTTCCCTAGGAGATGTCTATTCCTGCTACATGTCAGCTAGGTGTAAATGGCCATTGATCTTTGTGTTGGTCCCACTTTATTAGAGATGATACTATCTGTTTGGCTTAGCACCCACTCCTTTGGTACCGGGTATTAGAGATGATGTGTTGTTGTCTATTTGAATTAGCACCCACTCCTTTGGTACTGGGTATTAGAGATGATGTGTTGTTGTCTATTTGTATTAGCACCCACTCCTTTGGTACTGGGCTGTAGGGATGGTTGTGACCCCAGATTATCACAGTGTTATTGTACAAGGATAAACAGCTGATTACAACAAATATGCCATCTTCACTCAAGTAGTACCATTAGTAATAACAATATCATCATATTTTTTATCTTAAATAATTTCTGGGAATATAGTAATATACAATGTGCTGATAATTGCTACTGTCTTATTGGCTGGTTGTGAAATTGTTTTGTTTTGATTTCTTATTTTCCTTTTGTTTAAAATAAACAAAAAAACCATTTAAACATCAAAAAAAATAAAAAAACCAATGTCATCAAGCATAGTCTAGAAACTGATAATCTGTGGTGACTGCTAATTTGCTATCTATAGTTATATAACAGCCTCCAACAACAAGATCTGTAGTTATAAAGCAACCTCCAGACATAGATCAGAGATTTGTATGTAGTGGGTTTTCTCTTGGTAGGATGATTTTATCCTGTGGGGAAGGGGAATTTAAGAGGGATAGGGGACAAAACAAAGCATTAGCTGAAGAGAAATATGGTCGAAGCAAAGCTGAAGGACTTAGGGTGATCATTCAAATTTTGGGAAGCTAAAGAACAGGACAGGAGAGAAAGAATAAAAGAGAAAAAATTTAAAAATAAGAACAAAACAATTATTTTTAAAAATTCATTTGGTGCCTCCAGTTCAGTGTTAGTTTCCTAGTCAAAGCTAGAATCTGTACTGAATAATTCTGTGAAGTTTGAAGTAGGACTACTGCTGAGTATGGGGCTGATCTTGGCCACACTGCAGATTACTCTTACATGAGTTGAAGGTAAGGCCATGGGAATGCCCTTGTCTGCAGCTAGCCAAAGCTGTTTTCCTGGTCACCAGGCAGGTGGCAGTGCCCTTGTTGAGCCAAAGCTGCTTGCCTTGAATATATTTAAGATAATTCTTTTAAACTATTTAATAAACTGATATCTGGACTTCCACAAAAGTGCTGCTTTATTTTGTTTCTTTGGGCTATATTTTTCTGTTTTGTTGCTTTTATTGTAATTCTTTTTGTTGTTGTTGAAAACTGGGCATTGAAAGAATAGCCACATCCCCTAATCTTTTCAGACTGGCTCTGTGCTTAGACTGTCCTTCATAGATTAGCTGGGCTTGCTCTGCGCCTAGTGATCCATCCAAGACAAAAGATCTCAAGTCTTTTCTGGGTGTGCATCTTGCACAAGTTATATACATACACAGCTGCTTTTGAATGTTTTAATTTCCCAGAGAATATTGTTCAGTTTTCTGTAGTATGTAAGATGTATCCATCCAGAGTCCCTTGCCCCAGGCTTCTGTAGATCTATGGTCTCCCTGCAACTCTCATGAGCTCTCCTTGTAGGCAAAACAATCCCACTAATCTGCCTTCTCCAAAGTAGGCAAAACAATCCCACTAATCTGCCTTAACATAGGTTAGACTATAAATGAGGTTTGCTAATGTCTCTTGATATACATCAGATCTTGATGAGTCCTTCTGAGAGCCATTTTCATCAGAGAAAAAATTAATAACTTGTGTGTGCTTAGAGTTGTACTGTTGGGTGGAGATTTAAGAGGAATTTGTATTTACTCTGACAGGAGGCAGTCTAGTGTAATGAGCAAGGCTAGGGACTTTTCACCTTGTGCTCAGAACAAATGCAAATTAGTATGATTTATTATTAGGAATTTATTTAACTTCTCTAAATCTCTTCTGTGAAATGGATGTCATAAATGTTAGAGGGTTAGGAGTCAGCAAGATGATTTTCCTAAAAAATAACTTATCAAGTACCCTGTATATATACATAATCTTATGAAAATACTTACTATGTCTGAAGTTTAACTGTAGAGTAGCCACATGGACTGATGACCACCCGTTGTTGAGGCATAATGAATGCACATTATTTTTAGGGTAGCCATCAAGAGCTTTCTGAATATTTTTATCCAATGTTTTTAATTCTGTGACCTAAGTAGGGATTTTTTGCTTTCCAAAATCTTTCAGCAATTACAAAGATTAAAATGATGTT
>RJWM01005919.1:60134-88237 GCA_004363535.1 Dasyprocta punctata | reverse complement strand
AGCTGCCCATTATTTATAAACCATCAAATAATTATTACTTATAGTGGTCATATGAAGGCCCAAGGCAGAAAAGACCATGATTCACTCAGGAAACGAAAGTCGGTGGGGCTGCAGTTCATGCTCGAAGAAAGCAGCACTAGATGAGCTTGGAGAGGTGGACACAGAGCTGTAAACTTGCCGTGGAGTTTCTTAGGTGCCACTTTGAGGGCCCTTGTGTGTGGCATGGATTGGGGTGAAGCAAACTGAAAATGAGATCTATTGTGTCAGTGTTACAGATGAAAGGGGGTGGCAGCTTGTGCTAGGTTGGTGGCGTTGGACAAGGAGTTTGTGTATGAATTCAAGACATATTTTGGAGGTAGAGGACTTGCTATTGGGGTGAACTGAACAGAAGTCAAGGGTGAATAAGAAGTCATGAATAGCACCCCCGTTAGTTGTAAGCTAGAGAATGCTGGTGAACAGGGGTGCCAAGAAGACTAATTTGGGAAAGAAGAATTCTGTTGTAGATACAGAGTTCATGCATGTGTATCTCTCTGATAGAGATATCAAATTGACACTTGTATATATAAATCTGGAATTCCTTGGCTTATCTGGATTTTCATGGGTTGTACATAGAGAAACAACTTCAGGGAGAGAGAAAACATGTCATTTAACTGAGTCTTCAGAAATGGAAACATTTGGAAAAAAGGTAGACAAGGAGTCTGGAAAGGAGACTGAGCAGGAGCAGCCAGAGGAGAGAAGGCTGTGACGGGGTGGTGCTGTAAGACCCAGAGGAAGAAAGTGTTCTCATAAGGAGGGAGACATTGCTTCATTGGATGTGACACTGACCCAAAGATAGAAAAGTGTCCACTGGACATGGAGAAGCACATAGAATTTAGTGCTAGTTGGCACTCAATATCAGCAGGATGATAAAGTCAAAACCCAGATATATTGGGTTGAAGCAAAATTGAAAGATGACAAAACTAAGAAATAAAAACCTCAACATCTGATGAGTGTGTGTATGTAAGGCCAGGTAGAAGACAAAAGAAACGGAACTCATTTTCAGGGAGATGGCGTCAAGACATACTGGTGTGTTTCTGGGATTAATATGAAGAAACACAGAAATTAATATGCAAGGAAGGAAGAATAGAAAATATTGGGCATCAAACCCTTGAGAGATTGGGTGCCCAGAGCGGATGTGTCATACGCAGGGGTGTGACTGACAGTTCCACTGTGAGACGCCGATTGACTGTAGTTTGTGGTTGCAGAGGGGGAAGTCCTCGTCTGATTGCTTTTGCTTCCTTAGCGAGGTCACAATAATGTCGATGAAGGGCGTACGAAGACTGTGAGTCAGTGTCGGAAACTTTACTAAATGGGAGAAAGGAACCAAGAGAGTGGGGAGCTCAGGGCTAACAAGGTTTCCCGTGAGTACATTTCTCTTCTTGAAAATTTCCACTTCTACAACATAGAAATAAAATAGGATGTTTTCTTTTTCTCTGTGTTTTCTCTTATGTTTATGTTTTGTTTGTTAGTAACATCAGAAGACTTTTGGGCAGTTTTGCTCATGCAGTTAAGAATTTGCATCTCCAAAGTCATTCATATAGTTTATCAAAACTTCTTTCTGGGAAAAGACAACTAGCCAGCCTTCCTGGTGAGTGGTGTGAGCAGCACGGATTCCAGGAAGAGAAAGATCAGCGCCTCCCAAGAACCCACAATTTTGGGTCTGAGACATTCCAACCAGAAGACAACCAGCCGGTCTTCCTGGTAAGCAGTGTGAGTGGTTCGGACTCCAAGAAGAGAAAGATCAGCGCCTCCTGTGAGCCCACCTGTGCGTGGACTGAGAATCAACATCCCCCTGCCCCCCATAAGCAACCTGCTGGTTCAGAGGACTGGCTAAGTTGACAGCAACTAAGGTACATAAAGCAACTAAATGCTTGTATTGTTTGGTTGATTTTGGAGGCCTGGGGCCAGCAGTCTGAGCATCTCTTGGGAGGGTGATAGTATGCAATGTAGCAAATATGAGGGATTCCCTTCTGACTTGTCTTTGAGGCCCAATATTGTTCTTACTGTTTTGCTTTATTCTGATTAATTGTTTTGCTTTATTCAATATCCTGCTTTGATTGGTTTTATTCTGTTTTGTTTTTGGTTTGATTTTGCTGTACCTGATGGAATGATTAACTGTTGTGAAGATAACAAGATATACTATAGTAGCTATTGTTTTCCTAGTATCTTTCTTTGAAGTTCTGTACCAGTTCTATTGCTTTGTTTTGATTGACTTTGTTCTGTTACGTTTTGTTGGATTTTACTATCTATAAAATAAAATAAAATAAAATAAAATAAAATAAAATAAAGTTTTTCCTGGGAAAAGGAGTTGGAGTTGTATACTGTATGAGGAAGAAGAAGGGTGGAATTATTTCCAGGCAGTATAGGCAGGAGCTGAAGGTAGTTTCACAGTATCTCAGAGTCCCAGTGAAACTTTCAGAGGCTCCATCAGCAGGGACACAGTATTATTAGATCTAATTGCCTGGGTAACAAAAACAGGAATAATTTACTTGAGAAATTATTCAGCTTTAAAGCATTTATTCTCATGGTGTTAAAAAAAAAAACCCTCCTAATTGCAAGATTGCAAGATGACAAAATGTTGTGATATTTAATTTTCCTCTTACTGAATGGAGAACTAGAACTCAGAGGTCTTAACAAAATAAAGTGATTAAGGTTTAAATTTTAACCTACGAAGCCTGAAGAATAATTCATAACATTTTACGTGCCCAGGTAGGAGGCAGTTTTTAGAAAGGGTGAGAGCATAGATGGTGAGCTCTTACCGACTCTGAGAGCATTTCCATCCCAGGGCATTCGACCTGCTACATGGAGTACAGGGAAGTTGTCACTCATGGGAAACGGGAAATGGAGACAGTGGATCACCTGCATTTGAGGGAAGGTAATAGTTACAGTGAGCCAACTGGAGTAGGGTAGAACACAGAACAGAAGTCACCTGGTACTTAACAACTTCCCCTTCCTCATTTACTCTTAAGAAAGAGCCGCCGTCTTTCTACTCTCTTTTTTCCGGGAGAAAGTTTGGTAAACTATAGACTTTGGAGATGGAAACCCTTAAAAGACAGGATTTGTTAACAAATTCAAAGTGATGGCTTCTTTCATGTCCTGTCTGTGAACAGTTACCAGAACCTTCTATCCTCTAGGAATTTCATATGCAGGATTTTCTACTTCTTCTTGCTACTAAAGTCACACTTCTGGAATCTGCAGATACTTATACTGTGGATACTGATACTGGTGATATCTAAAAAGCATAATGTGGGGACAAGTCATGGGGTTAGGAGACAAAATTCCTCTAAGGATCTTGCTAAGCTAGCAGGATTGTTTTCTCTGGCTGTCGTGGTGGTTGCTGGGTAATGCAATACTGATGGCTTCTAAGGTGGAGATATATTTCATGTTCTCTCTATATTTGGAGGATTGATTCTACTGTCATTTTCTTTTTACTTCATAGATGATCAGCTTAAATCTTTGCCTTTGTTTTAAAAACCAGAAACGGTGTGAACAATGTCACTGAGAAAAGGTAGACATTTTGGAGAGCATGAACCAAGAAAAATGGGTTGGTAACAGTAATGTGAAATGGTCTCTATCAAAGTCATTATGTTTGATAGGTTTTTCTAAGGCATTAACCTCAGAGGTGTCTTCAAGAGAGGCTTTCAAGATACAGCACTCTTATAAAAGAAGACAGCAGAATAAGTGAACTAAAAATAGAGTACAAACTGGAGGCACTCTACTTGAAATTTCATTTCACCACTGAGCCTCTGAGGTGGAGTGAGTCTCCTCACCCATCACAGCTTCAGTTTTGCTGTCTGTAAACTGGAACAGTAGCTTCTTAGGTAGTTCCATAGCTTATAATTTCTCCCTATTTCAGAAGCAGTACACATTTTATTCATGAAAAATACATATAGGCAAAAAGAACACAAAATACATCTTCAGTCCTTCTTTCTAAATCCTAAAACTCTCAGTTTTAAGGAACATCTTTTAGCAATGGCTGATACATCCTGAACATTCACTCAAATATCACTAACACTCACCCTGGTCTTTCTGTCTCTATCTTTCTTTAGGATAAGGTGAGCTCATACCAACTCAGTAAACTTGGTGTACTATATATCACAAAATTGGTTTTTTGTAACATATGAAGCAAGTAAAATTTCAAACATTGCACATGCCTAGTGCAGCCATAATGGCTGACCTGGATCTTGTGGCTTCTGTGGAATATCCATGCGTGGTTCTCAAGCAACAATGAGGGGAGAGTAACAGCCGTCAAGGGGATGAGACAGGGAGTGGAGAGCAAGCCCATTTGCTGCCGGGAAAAGCCTGGTAAAGCGAGACCACAGCTCAAAGGCTGGGAAAGACCCTGATCTCTGTGTGATGCTGACAAACCAGCCCGGGAGGGCCAGTGACCAGACAGGGGCTAGTTAGTTCGTGGAAGCCCCTTTGTCTTGAAGGGACGGTGCATTTTCCTAAGGCACTCAGGGACTAAGGCTGGTTGGAGGGTCCTTTTCAGGCTCCTAACTCAGAGGGCCTTGCTGGACTGTTTTTCTTTCTTTTTTTGTAAGAATTTTTGTGGACAAGTAAGCCGGGTCTTCCCAATATTGTGACCCCAACAGGAAGAGGGAAAGATGGAGGTCTCGATCTTCCCAGTCGGCGTCTCTCCATAGCACTGATTGTTCATGGAAAGGGAAATTGCCATCTAAGGAAGAGGGCAGATGGGAATTTTACACAGTATTCTTCCTTCCACATGTGAGTTTTATGTGATATCCAAGTATTATCTCTTCTAAAAACAAAGATGGTTCCATATTTAAAGATATAGAAGTGCAAAGTGACAGGAAAATATCTGACACTTCAGATGGAGGTTAAATTGCTATGTAGATTTTAAAATCCTGTATGCAGCTTAGTTCTCTTGAATACATCAAAAGAATATGACAAATATTTTTTGGAAGTTGTTCACTTTTTTTACATTCTAGAAATTTGTTTATTAAGTTTATTGGTACAACTTAGGTATGTGTAATGATCACATTCGTCATAGGTAACGTGTACTTGTATATGGTATGTCTTAGTTACTCATTTTTTTCCCTCCCATTTTCCTCTCCTCCCCTCAATTTTCTATAATGTTCTGGATTAATGAAAATCTACATAGGATTTTGTTTTTACTGCAGACTGTATTCCAGTATAGGTGCCATACTACAGCATCAAAATCATCCTAATTAAATCACAAAGAAATACCAAAGATAACAATATTCTCAGTTCAGTCATCAACTAAGTACATCACACCACAGTCCCTTTGTGGAATAAAATGTGTACCAAGTTATCTTCTCTACAAAAAAGGCTTTCCAATCCTAACTATTCTGCTATTTTTTAACTTGATAATGTGACTTTGGGCTAATGGAAAATATTTGAGATCAATACATAATTTTTGTCTCTTGATCTATACACAGTATGTGCAGCTAGGGGTGCTAGATTGGAGATTTTAGTCCTTACACAGTGTGCATCACATGGTCATGAATAACCCATTATTGTGAATACACAGAAATAGTCTGCACTCATCCCGTGACCCTCTATTTATTTTTCTTTAAGATTTTGCATTTTACTTTTCATCTGGGCAAAGAATGAGCTTGACTGCTAGCAAACACAACACAAGTTACGTTTTGTTATATTTCCTATGTACACAAAATTCTTTTATAGTTTTGGCAAGAAAACATTTTGATTTTTCTGCCAACCTATTTCACTGCCAAATCACGTGGATTCTCAAGAAGTTGGTAACTATCAGACCATCAAGTGGGATCACGGCCATGTTAACTCAGTCTCTCAGTTGCTTTAGCAATATTAAAAATCATTTGATTTTGTGTGCTCTGGTCTCCCTTCGCTGCTCTCTTCCTGCCGTCAGCCCCTCCTGCCCCTGGGCTGCTCTCTCCTCTCCCGGTGCAGCCCTTTCCTGCTGTGCTGCTCTGGGCCAACCGAGCCGCCTGGGGCTGTAAGCTGACAACCTGCTGACCTCCCGCTCTGACCCACAGTAAACGTCCCGACACTTCCCAGTTCTGCCTTTTCTCCAAATTGTTGGGTCTGATAAATTGTAGACTGGATTTCTATGTTCTTATAACAGGAACACATACGCCAATCAAATAAAATTACCTGCACATTGTATTTTTCTGAGCTATTTTTATGGTGCAAAATAGCAAACGTCGCAAAATTGCCTAAAACATGAATGTATAGCTTCATAGACATTATAAGGCAAAAGAATCTTTAGCATCATGCAGGTCAATAGGTAAAATACCTCCCTCCCCTCTCACACAGATTAACTGCTGTCCTGGTTTTTATGGTAAATGCTTCCTTTCTTTTCACTATAATTCACCATTTATATATCCATTCTCCAAACCACAGTTTAGTTTTCTCTATTTTAAAAAACTTGTATAACAGAAAAAAACTCACAGAAATGTTGAGTGTTTGTTGGGTGTTGGTCTGGCTTTGAGGGGATCGGGCTCCAGGCAGGAGACAAAGACGTGCTCGGAAGGAGGATTTGATGGAGTTTCCCGGAAAGATCACACACAAGTTGCGATCGGATTAAAAGATCAGTTATGAAAAGATAAGCAAGGATATCTCCACGCTGCAGGGTACCAGCGGTGGGGGTGAGGGGCCTTCCTCACCTACAACCCCGGGGGAGGGCCGGAGGACCAGCAGGTGCTCCAGGGCTGCAGGGCGCGGCTCGGGGGCCAGCGAGGCCTCCTGCAGGAGAAGCAGCCCTGCCGGGAAGACCCTGGCCGAGCCTCCCACCCTCTGATCGACCTCTTGCGGGGCAGTTTCTGCACAAAAGCCGGAGTGCAAGCTCCTCTGCTAAAGAAGCTTCTGAGGTTAGCGGAGCCTTCCGCGCTACCCCGAGGCCCTGCGGCTCCATGGCCGGGCACCGACAGAGAGGCCGGGCAGAGACGGCGGAGGGGGCCGGCGGACCCTGCACCTGTCTGGACGGGCGTCTCTCTTGGCTTTGTTTTGGAGGATTTGTTCGCGTTGCTCTACGTGGCTGTGTTTTGTTTACTTCCACTGCTACATAGCTCGTTTGGGTCTGACTTTTGTGTATTGTAGTCCAGAGAGTTTATTCTCATTACATTTATATTAGAAAGCAGGATTACTAGAAAATATAGTGTTTATAAGGCTCAGATTTCATAAGTAATGCCAAAATGCCCCCAGAGTTGTGCCAATTTTCACCTCCACCAACGTGTTTCACAGCCTTGAAAATCTTACTTCTTGCCAATCTTTTTAATGTGGTATGTGTTTGTGCAGTTTCAATTTCCTTCATCAGTAATGAAATCACGTATTTTATGCTTTCACTGACTATGTAGATGATCCTTATGTTCCAGTTCCTTATCCATTTTATATTGTTTATATGCAAGAAGAGTTAAAAATATATGTGATTACTAGTTCTTTGTTAAATGTGGAGTACGCAATATTTATATATGTATGTATTTGTATATATGTATGTACTTATACGTGTATATGAATATACATATTTCTCTTTTCTAGTTCATTTTCTGTCTTAATCATGCACTTTAATACCCAGAGGTGCTAAAAGTTTTCATACTCTAAATTATCAATCTTTTCTTTTGTAATTAGTGCTTCTATGTTCTATATAAAAATAATTCTCTTTCCACTTATTTAGATATTCTCTCATTTCTCTTAATAGAATTTTATAGTTTCCTGTGTAAAAGCCCTACATGTGTTGTTTTATTCATAGATATTTTATGCTTTTTACACTATTGTGAATAGTATCTTTCTGAACTTTAAAAATTTATTAATTTTTTGTGCATAGCAGTTTATTTTCCAGCCAGGAAACTGGACTATTCTAAGTATTTTATACAGAAGTAATTTAATGCAAGGGATTCATAGCACAGTTGGTCATGGAACTGAGAATCAAAGAGGGAAGGAAGGGGGTGACCCAGAAGTCCTAAGAGAGTGGTCAGCGGCTTCCATTCTCAGGCCGCAGCGGGAGCGGAACCTGACAGACCAGTGTCACTCTCTGGGGCCACAGAAAGTCCCTGCAGCCGGAGCTGGAGTAACTCGTTACCTGAGATGTTACGAGAACCCAAACAGAGGAGGCGGAGGAAACACTGCATCTCCTCGTCCCCTGCCTCCTGCTATCCATCCAGTGCCGTCCGTGGTCTGACTGCATGGAGAAGCCAGGGCAGGTGCAGCTGTTAATATCGCCCCCTTCAATACAGTGCAGGGGAAACTGTGGGATGTGCCTTGGAGGACCAGATAGGGGACTGCCCTATGTGTTAATTATTCTGATATTTTGTTTCCCTTGTCCCTATGTACCTTTTGCTCTGTATTTTAATATACTTGACTCTATCTCACCCTAATAATAACTGTCTTACTGCTCCCTTTTTGAACCTGATAACTTTTATTTTTTCTATCTTAAGGCACTAGCTAGAGGTCGGTAAATTTATAAGCATCTGAGATCATCAAAGCATTCTGAACTGCCATGGAATCTTCCTGGACCCATTCACAGGATCTTTTTCTGGACAGTTCAAGCCTATTTGATAGGACTTATTTTGCCTACTTTGCTTTTATTTTTTATTTTTATTTTTTTTTCCGGCATCAGGAATTGAACTCACAACTTCACACCTGCCAGGGCAGGCGCTTAAGCCACTGAGCCAAACTCCCAGCCCTAGTTTTTTTGAGGCAGGGTCGCACTATGTAGTTCAGGCCAGCCTTGCGCTCGTGTTGTAGCCCAAACCGGCCTCGAACTCACAACGCTCCTCCTACCTCAACCTCCCGAGTGCTGGGATTAAAGGCGTGCACCACCACGCCCGGCTTACCTTGCTTTCAGAATTGTAAATTCACAGCATTTCAGAGCTGGTAGGCATCTAAGAGCTCACCTAATCCAGAGGTTAGCGAACTGTAGCCCTTGCACTGAATCTGGATACTCTTGTTTCTGTAACGTTTCCTTGGATTGCAGCCACACTACTTTGTTCACGTAATATCCATGACTGCTTTCATGCTATAGTGGCAGAGTTGAGTAGTGGCACACAGCCTGTGTGGTCCTCAAAGCCTCAGATCTTCATTATCTGTTTATATTTACAGAATTAATAAATAATTTGAAAATGAAGAGTTTGTTCCTTGCCCACGGACACACAGCCATTAGCTGGCAGGGTGTGGACAGCTCACAGACCTCCAGATACCGAGAGGAGGGTTTTCCTTTCTCCCTGCACAGCATGAGAACAGCCCCTTTCTGACCCAGCATGGCAGTCTGCTTCTCTTGGGTGGGGTGGGGGTCAGGGGCTTGGTCAGATGGGAGGTGCAGAGCTCCGGTTCACGAAGCAGGGGACCCTGACAGCAGTAGCTGGCCTCTGCAGCCCCTCCCTGCGGAATAAGGGAAAACCCTGTGAAGAATTAACTGCTTCTCTTCTTTCCCATATGCCTTTCTTCCCCTTTCAATACTAGTATGTTGTTAGGTTATGTTTAGTGAAAGTTACAGACATTTCAAATTTGTTAATTTCAACTTGGAAGTACTGTGTTCTTCTTGACTCGTAGTGAAGATTTCCGAAGGACCTTGAATTATTATTTACTGAGTTTGTTTTCCTTATTCACGGCTTCTTAGGCATAAAAACATTCAATTAAAATTTCAAGCAGTGCTATTTGGCAATGAATACAGGGAGAATTTCTATTGAAAAATGAATGACCTTGAATCTACTGTTTTCAGTATTGAGGTCTCAGCTTTATTCTATTTAAAAGGCATAAGCAATTATCAAAGAACATGTTAAATTTACATTTTTTCTTTCTCATGCTATTTGTCTCCCACTTTCTTGCTATTTTTAATAAAATACAGCAGTGTTGAAATGGAAAGATTGATTCTGAGCTTTTAAGCTTGTCCTTGTCTTCTTGTTTACCACTGCATTGCTTTGGCTGTTAAGTGCCAATCATCATAACGGAGTTTTTACTTAACTAGATATTCCCATAAACGAAGACCTTTCAGTAAGTGTGATAAGGAATTCAATCTGGTTTCTATTAACCTAAACATGTCATTTTTCTTTTAGTACTCTGTGGAATAATTCTCATTTTAAAGTTCACTTCAAAGTTTTTTGTTTTGAGTATCTTTGCAATGCTATGGTTTCAGTTGGATAACTTTAGAACCCAAATGTAGGATTTAATTTTTTTTTTTAATTTAAAGAGTTAATGGAATGGTGGTTTTCTTTCTCTCTGATGGTACTTTGTCTTAGCTCTCATCAAATATCTATTCCTAGAAAAACTCAGAGTGATGAGAAAAGGAAATATGGAAACAAGGCTTTTGTAAAAAAGGAGGGGAAGAGGAGTTGAAGGAAGGATAGGGGAATGGGGAAAATAGAATAAAGGAAAAGAGAGAAGAGTTCTAGTAGTTAGAAGTGGGATATTTGCATCCTTTACAGAACTCCCATTACTTGACTTTATCTCCTCTGAGCCATTTTCCTCAGTTTTATTTCTCGAGGAAGGGACAATGTGAGAGGAGACAGTCAGGGTTTCTTGTCTCATTACTATTTTCTAATCTATAGAGCTAGAGACTCCACATCACAGAAGACTTTTCACTATGCCAGGGTTCTAAAAACTGGCTGGATACTGACCTCCCAAGTAGGAAAGAGAGGATCAGGCGATCGTAAGTTCAGCTCAAACTCTAGCATCATCTTTTTTTTTTCTTTTGATGTGAGTCTCTCAGAGCCGACAACCTGAACATTTGTTTCTCGATGAGTTCTCAGGTTTTGAGCATGTGTTATTAACTGAAGCGAGTTACGGCCGGTTGTAGCATGTCATCCCTCGCCTGGGTTCCCCACCCAGGGGCTCCCGTGTTTCCAGGAAGGACAGGCGGGAGCAAGTGTGAGGATCAGGGGCCTCCGAGACAGAACGCGAGGAGTCGGGCGATGGCTGTGCCGGAGGAGGGTTAGGACCTGAGGCTTAGACGCAGATGCTTACAAGATGCTGTCTTTGATCGCTCTGCCTTCGTATCTCCAGATCATGCGTTCCTGTTGATGCTTTCCATGCTTGTCATCGGAGTGTTAAGAAGACAACATCACCTTTAAGAAAGCGGCATCCTTTGCAGAATCTACTTGAAGGGCAGCTGCTAGCATTTCTCCTCCCTACCCCAGTTACCTTTGGACCACTTCGTTGCATTCAGAACCAATTTCCTTCTATTTTTCAGGTTTGGTGCTGAATCTGATTTGTAGGCCAAATTCCTTATTCTTGTATGACTATGAATTCCTACTTTGTTATAGAGTATAGACCTCTTTGGGAATCTGAGGCCTGCAGATCTTTCTCAGGATAATGCATTTAAATAGCATAAAATATAAATGATTATCAAAATAGCTAATTAGAATGTAACAGCTAATCAAACATTTAAAAATTTTGTGCTTCCTTTTTAAAACATTTGATAACTCGATAAATTATGGGTATAATTGCTAACCTTGAAATGATGATAAAATAGTTTGAATTGACTTCAACAACTATAATATGACATGAAAACATCTGCGGTTTCTGTTGCTGACAAAATTATAGCTATTTCTAACAGTGCCGTGGTTTGTCATAGAAGGAAATGGCCTGTTGTAGCTGAAGATGGGTGAAAACTGAGACACATTGCTGTCTTCCTGTCCAGCTTTCTGGAGTCCCCAGTTTGGTGGTAACAGACCCGAGTTAACACGCGGAGCTCGGGCAGAGTCTCCATCGAAGTCCTCCCCGTCCCCTGGTCTCGGCCAGGCTGCTGCCCTTCGTTTGACGCGCTGTGGCGTCTTGGTCCCTGGAAAAAATTCGGAGTGTGTGGCTTCTGGTTCAAGCGGAATTTTTAGCTCTTCAGGAAATCAGAGCACCTGGTGCTGCTTGCTTACACTGCCGGGTCCGATCCTCAGAGACAGACGGGGAGGAGGGTCGTACCCAGCCCTCCGTTAGGGCGGCGAGACACCGGGTCCTCATTTCAGTGCGCGGAGTACGCAGACCGCTCCGTCCTCCCTCCACAACTCCCGCGCCCAGCTGACCTGGCTCTCCCGATGCTTTCTCCTCTCTCCCGTGCTTCGCCGCCTCTGCGCCTTGGTGCGTCTGGCTCCTCTTCCGCGTGTTGGCAGAGCTGGGATCTCACGGGACCATCAGTGATATACTTACTTTTCTTCATTAAAATCTCCCTTTTCTGTAGAATGGCTGCCATTTGTGCTGTGAGCTTGTACTACACTTGTATGGGAACATACTCAATATTTATTTTAAAACATGCTAGCACTCTTTTGGGGTCTGATTCAAATCTAAATACCTTTTTTTTTTTTTTTGATATGGGGATCGAACTCGCAGCCTAGTACCTGCCAGGCAGGTGCTTAAGCCACTGAGCCAAACTCCTGGCCCTGTTTTTTTCAAGGCAGGATTGCACTATGTAGCTCAGGCCGGACTTGCTCGCGTTGTAGCCCAAGCCGGCCTCCAACTCACAACGCTCCTCCTACCTCAGCCTCCCGAGTGCTGGGATTAAAGGCGTGCACCACCACGCCCAGCCCTAAATACCTTCTTAAAGCCTCCTCTGGTAATATCAGCTCCTACTCCAATTCTGTCTTTCCCTGTGTGCAGATTGTATTCTGTCTAGTGCTGCTTATTGGATGAACTGTTTCTTGTATGAATTTCTCATCTTTTGTTTTCTTCTAGGTGGCAAACCCTTTGAAGATACTGCTCCTAGCTAGGCATGCCGGTTTAGGCCTGTAATCCCAGTACTCTTGGAGACCGAGGCAGGAGGATCCCAAGTTTGAGCCTAGACTTGGCAACTCAGTGATTTTGAGACCCCGTTTCAAAATAAAAAATAAAAATAAAAAGGGATGGGGGAATGTGTCTCAGTTGAAGGCCCAGGGCTCAATTCTCAATACTTGAAAAAAAAGAAAAAAGAAAAAAGAAAAAAAGAAAATAGTGTTCACATGTCCTATGCACAGTCACTTTTTTTCCAGAACCCAGTCTAGAATCTTGCATATAATATGCCATTTTACCATGATTTAAGTCATTAATTATTTAATATACCACGTAGTAGATATGGTAAACAAAAAGTAAAGCAGAGCAAAGCAAAACAAAACATTTGTAGCCACATCTTGAATTTCAGCAGTAATTAGTAACACTTTGGTTGAATTAGCAGAACACTGTTTGGAAAGGTCGCTCCTCAGCCCAGCGAGAGCAGAATTCTACTCTTCCGTCTGTGTCAGGCTGGCCTCAGCCCAGGCCCTGCCGGCCTCCGTCTGATTGCGCAGGCCGCGTCTTTGGCTCCTGTTAGGGAGAAAGGCACTTCCTCTGATTCCTGGTCTCCTGTTGTATTTTCATGCAGTTTCCTTGCTGCTGATCAGCTGTGCAGCTGGCGGCCATGGCTGTGCTGTGGGGCTACCAGTGCCTCTGCTCTTGGTGAACGTCTCTTGGCACAGAATAAATTGTTATCATTCACTTTGTATTTCCTTTTGCTGGAGCAGTGACCTGGGTTTACAACTCGTCCCACTGTGATCATAAACGCTATGGATGGAAACCGATCAATGTTACAGAAGAAATGCAAGTACGTAGCGTCTGTGGCATGGCCCCGTAATATCTCTCATGTTTACAACTTGAAATTTTCACACTCTAAACCAAATCTTAGGGCTTCCGCCCTTCGGAACATTACACTCCAAGTGTCCGTGGTGGCTACGCTAACCGACTGGAACTCGGGGGATTGACTCAGCAGCTCTCTGAGTGAAAATGTCTTACATTTCCTAAAAATTTTATGAGTCAATCTTTTTTTCCCTGACATCAGGTGGAACAAAAAGAGATTGTGGTCAGTTGACAAGAAGACATTCCTCTCCAAGGACATAATTTTCTCGCCCTATAATATTTTGTTTTAAAGCTGAATAGCTGTTAAATAAGTTCATGGGCCTAAATAATACTAGGGAAAATAATTTGTTGAATTTTGATTCTTATCTTTTTTTCCAACGTGAAATGATAAGAAGCTTATGGAATATCGGCAAAACTAAAGAATCGAATTGAGTGCAGGGAATAAATAGGACTGGCTGTGAGCTCTGCTGTACCGTGGGGAGCATCGTCTGTCCATTCGCCCCGAGCTCTCCTAACAGTTAGGCATGGAGCTCTGTGCTTACCTATCCAGCTGACTTGTTAATGTTTCCTCTGGGACAGCTCAGCCAGCCACTGGACACGTGGTGTCCTGTCTCAAACCATGTCGTCCTGTTATGTCCCTTTCCAGGGACTGGTGCCACCTTCCTTCAGGGAATGTGGACAAATAATGTATTCCTAACATTTCCCCTCTTGTTTTTCCTTACTCGTTTGAAAACAGTGTCTCTGTCCCATACCAGCAGTGTCGGCATGACTCCAAGTCTTAGCGGCTAGGGCTGGTCTTTGAAAATGGCTTAAGCAAATCACAGAGAGGAACTGAGAGAGAAAGACAGCAATGCAGGACAGACTGCCATGGGAGGAGACAGCTAGAGGGAGTGCTAGCAGCAGGCAGGCCGGGGTTTCCTGTTGGAGTATAATTTAATAAGGTTGTAAGCGCGACCTTTCTTACCCACTGGATTTGTGGAGTAAGGTCTGGCACTGTCAGGCAGGCAGGCAGGCAGGCAGGCAGGAGTCCCTCCCACACTCCCACACTTGCCCAGCCTCTCGCCACCACCGATTTCATCAACATAGCGCACTGGATTTCTTTCTTCTCGTCTCTACTGATGCCATCCTGATCAAACTCTCCACAAAGTCAAGCCTTAGTTATCCAAGCTGTAAATATTTTGCTGTCACATTTTGGAACTCTAAGTCACAATCTGGGTCATCATGTATTTGCAAAACTTGCAAATCGTGCACCACCACCAGGGAGGCCTGATGTGAGCTGAGACCCGGGGGACACGGCGGCGGCAGCGCAGGCTCCTGAGGGTGAGGAATGTGCACCCCAGCGGGGCGCGCTGGTGACCACGAGCATCACACCAGCACGGGGACCCTCTGCGCTGGCTGCCCAGCTTTGCTGAGACCCTAAATCTGCTCTAAAAATAGTCTACTATTTTAAGCAGTCACTTTGTTCTCCAATCCTTAGTTATCCTTTTGGGAAAACACTCCTGCTCATGTGAACTCTTGAGCGGACCCCCAGTGTTATCAGAATAATGGACACGTTATTTAATCGGGGCCAGGAGGCTCTGTGGGCATCATCTGCCTGTCTTTCAGACTTTGTTTCCCATGATGCTCTCCCCCAGCTTCTCAGCTCCTGCAGCTGCCAACCCTAGGGGCTTTTCCTTGCTTGTTCCTGAGGCAGTCTTGTGCTTAACCCTTTCTTAACTCCACCAAACTGGGTCTTGTGCTGTACTATGCTCCCCTGTCGTTGGGGTGATGTAGGGGCAGTCAGTCTTTTGGCCACCGAGGCTCTCACCACGCTGGGCTGTGTTGATCTCACAGCTGGAAGAGCATGCCCAGGGTCAGGGACAAAGCTGGACTCAGGTGCTGGGGCGAGGGCAGCTCCGGAGCCTGTCGGGGAGCCCGGCCTGCCCCTGCAGTGCTGTGGGGGTGGGGGTGAGTGGTGAAGACGATCCTCAGGCTGCTGGGATGGTGCAGCTCTGGGTTGCACCTAAGGCCCGCACAGCCTCAGCAGCGGGGCAGGGTGCCCCAGGCCTACTCCAAGGCTGGAATTGGTGTGGGCCAAACTCAAGTCTGCTCAAGGTTCACCAGTCTCTGCCTGATGCCAGGCCTTGCTGGAGGCTCTAAAAGCTTTGGCTTCCGTTTCTATCAGAGACTGTTCCCATCACAGTGAATCTGGCACAAGGCTCTGGGATGAAGCCCCGAGCTCGCTTCCCGGCCCCGCTCGCTAGTGAGCTGGGTCTTACTCTCTGCTCTGCTGCCTGGTGACGGTGCGGTGGCAGGCTTTGCCCATGGCTGGGTTTCACAGGTTTGGTGTTGGTTTGCAAGCTTAAGGCCTGGACTTAAATCTCTCTCGCTCTCCTACTGCGAGGATGGAGTTGTGGAAGGGCTCACAGAAGCAACTCTTTCCCTCCTCCCTTCTTCAGTACATCTGTCATTTGTTATGCTCACAGTCGGCAGTATAAAGTTACGAAGATGATGAAAATAAAAACCCAGATGTATTCTCTGTACTATAATGCATTGCGCTGTCACATTGTAAACCTCTACGTCGGCTCCCGGTCTGAGCTCCTCAATGCCATCAAGTCTTCGAGGGCAGCGCTTTCCCTCTGCCAGAGAGCAAGGCTTTCTCTCTGACAAGGGCTTTGCTAGTCTGTCCCTTGTCTTCATTGAGCATTATCTAGTCTTGGGTTTATTTCTCAGCAATGTGGAGAACCTCAAAGAAAATGATGAATTTTGTGACTGTCATTTCTGATTGGTCAGCTTCATTGGGTTGAGAAATACCTTGCAGATTAGCGAAGCACACTTGTGGGTGATTCTGGGTAGGTCACAGAGGCATGATCTTGGGGAGCACACATGGTCCTTTGCCTCTTCCTCTTTGGACTGTTTCTCTATACTGCTTCCTGGCCACCATGAACTAAGCAGCTTTGCAATGCCATCCATTTGGTCATGATTTTTTTGTCTTGGAGCCAGTCAACCACAGATTGAATCCTCTGAGACTGAGCTAAATTAAACCTCTCTTCTGTTACATTGAGCAGTATCATGTCTCAACAACAGGACAGGTGGCTGACACAGAAAACTGATTCTGAGAGTGGGGTCATTGTGAGTGTATGTGACCGTGTGGTTTAGAAGCCTTTGGAACTGGTTTACTAGAGGAGTTGGGAAAGGTTTGGAGCTTTTGTCTAAATCTAATCTGCATTTGTCTCAGTATGACCACCAAACATTACATTTCTTCAGTTCTTTGAACACTTAAAAATACACAATTGCTTAATAAATAGAAACGTTAAACCATGTTGAGTGTAAGATTTCCTTTTGTGGAACAAAAAACAGCATCCATTTTTCCTTAGCATCTTGTGAATCTTTACAATGTAAGAACCTGTGTTAGTTAGATTTCCACTACTATGATGAATGCCTGAGATACTCAACTTTTGAAGAGGAAAGGTTTATTTTGGCTCACAGCTTCGGTGGTCTCAGTCCACAATCAGGTGGCTCCATTGCTGTCAGGCCTGTGTGTCTGCAGAGGGGACTGTATATCATGAGAGAGGTGGGAACTGTATACCACCAGACAGGCACGTAGTGGAACGAAACTGTTCACCTCATGGGCAGGGAGCAAAACAGAGAAAAGGAAAAAAGACAAACATCCTACTCTTCTTTTCAAGAACATATCCTCGAGGACCTAAAGACCTCCTCCTACGTCCCATTCAAGGTTTTCTTCACCTCCTGATGGCAACACACTATTACCACATGGACCTTTGGGGATGTCTTGGTTACTTTTCACTTGCTGCTGAGACAAAAATACCTGATGCCCAAAATTAGGGAAGGAAAGATTTATTTCTTACAGTTCACAGGGATTTCCGGTCCATACTCAGTTGGCTGTACGGCAACAAGGCATGGCAGGGTAGCCATTCATGGTGACTGCCAAACAGCAAGGCGAACCCCCAAGAGAGAAAGAGAGAACAGAGAAAGACCCGCCTTCCTCTCACCCTTACAACTGTATGTCGGCTCCCCGCTGGGCGGGTGCAACACTCACATCCCAATCCCAGCACCAGACAACAAACCAATCATGAACACCAGACTCATCCCCATCCAAATTACATGAGGCCTTGGCGGGACACAGGATCAAGCCAATACAGGGGAGTACTTAGAATCCAAACTATAGCAGAATCTTGAACACATGGTGATTGTGTGACTTTCGGTAAATCATTTGTTTACACCTTGGTTTATTCATTAGGGGCAAAATAGCTCTCTAAGAGACATGTTGGGCAAATAGATTCTATGAAACATTTCTCAGAAGTCTGGCTCAAAACAGCACCATTGTTGTGGTTTACTGTATCACATGATGGCAGTAGATGCTCAGGTTCAATAGTAAGCTAAGGTTGCTGATTTCTTGATACTTTAGGGTACCTTTTCTTACCATCCAAGCTCTACTCTCTGGTCCCATGTGCCTGCTAGCTGGGCTTAATACTTTTACTTCTGAATGAGCATACCCTTATCCTTATCCTTTAAAATAAGTTTTTCAAACAATGACAGATCTTAAAGGCTTGAATTTTAAAAATCCATCACAAGGAATTTTATTAAATCGGGAGGAAAATTTCAAGTTGAAAAGAATTTGTGGTTGTTGTTGCTGAAATTTTCTGTAAGACATGGATGTGACCTTTAAAGAGTTGGTAGTCTGAGTATTCATACATTTTAAGGCTATAAATAGAAATAAAATCATTGGTGACTTACTGTCCACCGAGAAATAATACTTGACCATTGATTATGCTGTGTTTATTGCTGTCTCGGTTATTTTTCTCTCACTACTGAGACAAAATATCTGATACCCAAAATGAAAGAAGGAAAGGTTTATTTAGCTCACAGTTTGTGGAGGTTTC
Organism: Dasyprocta punctata; assembly: GCA_004363535.1. NCBI lineage: Eukaryota > Metazoa > Chordata > Mammalia > Rodentia > Dasyproctidae > Dasyprocta > Dasyprocta punctata. Next base: position 69,785 of record RJWM01005919.1, on the reverse strand, counting down.
AGTCCATAATCAGCTGGCTCCAAGGCAGAGTGGCTCATGGCAGAGGGCAACAGGTCATGGCAGTAGAAAACAGCACAAGCAACAAGAGCAAAAGGGGAGGAGCACAGAGTGAAGACTCTTTCTGTCCCTTATATTGTCTGTAGGCCACACCCACTTGGGTGTAGCACTCATCCATAATCCCATCATTGGATCATGAGTCACTCACAGACCCTAGAAGCCCACCCCATGACTGCATGAGGCTTTGGGGGTACAACCAGACTCAAACCATAAAAATTGCTGTGAATTTTTTTAATTTAACAGTATCTGTAAGATGTCTTTCCAATCAGATAATGTAGATGTATCTCAATCTTTTTAATTCTTAGATAGCTTTCATGGATCTATCATTTAATCATTCATTAACTGATAATATTCAGGATCTCTTTCTCTGCCTCAGGATTGAACACAGTGCCTTTGCATTGATTTATATCCCCACTCTTTTTTTTTATTTTGAGGCAAGTTCTTACTAAGTCACTAAATCATCCAGTTTCGGCTCAGTCTTGCAATCCTTCTAACTCAGCAACTCAGAGTCCTGGAATTATAGGCATTCACCACCACCATACCTAATTTTAAGTTATTTCTCATTTTTCCCACTATGAATAATTCTGTAACAAGCACAAACATATACATAGATTTGTTTTGGTACTTATGTAAATATTTTTATAAGATGGATTTTTAAGGGCTGAATTGCAGAATCATTTGATACTGACAAATTGTTCTCTGTAAGCTTATGGAAGTTGTATTCCAACAATAATGATTTCTGTTGAACGCATCACTAAGCGTGTGTCGATGGACGGATGGATTTGCTGGTACTCTCAGTGTGCAGCTCAGTTTTCATTCCCACCAGCAGTGTGTGGGAGCTCCGCCTACTCTATAACCTTCCCAGCGCTTCATATTGTCACTTACTAGAGTTTTTGCCCTTATGGCGGGTGTTATATGAAATCTCACTTTTATTTTAATGTAATTTTCCTGTTGATTAAAGTGATTAGACTTTTTTTGGCCATTGTGTGCTCTCCTTTGTGAAGTTTCTATTTAAATTTCTTTTGGTTCATGTTAGAAACAAATTAAACTGTTTTATTCATGTAATTTTTGTGGGATACAAATCTAACAGAGGTTATATATGTTTTATATAGATTCTCTACTCTTCTGGTCACTTTTTCATAGTATTTACAAGTATATTGAAGCATTTAATTTTAATGTAGTCTAATTTATCTGCCTCTTCCTTTGTAGTTAATATTTTATTCTCTGTTTAAGAAATCTTTTATACTATTGTCAGGGCATTTTATTCTTTTTCCTCTTACATTGAGATCCACAGTCTGTGTGGAGTTGAGTTTAGTAGATCATATAAACTAGGAATAAAAATGTATTTTTCTCCCCAGTTGAACCAACATAATTTATTGAAAACATCCTTTTCTACCCATTGTTTTATAGCATAATTTATAAAAAGATAGATCAAATGACTATTTTTTTTTTAACTCTCTAACCCTTTTCTTTGGTCTTTCTATCCATCCTTGTGATTTTATCATATTTTTTAACTACTGATCTGTATAATAAGTCTTGATATCTTATGGCATAAATTGTCCAATTCTGTTCTAGATTGTCAGTTTCTGGCACTAAAATCTTGCTGGAACTTTGACTGTGATTTCATGTAGACCAATTTAGGGAGAGCTGGCATCCACACAAAGTTTTCGATTCATAGTTTGTATATGTGGCCTTGAAGTACTTTAGCAATATTTTTTCAATTAAATGTTCAAATCGTAGTTTTTTATAGATTTATTCCTAATTATTTCAAATTTTTTGTTTTATTTTAAATAGTATTATTTTATGATTTATAATTTCAACTTATTCAATGCTAGCATAAGGAAACATAATTGATTTTTATATTTTGAATTTTTGCTTTGCAACATTGCTAAGCACTTATCAGTTCCAATTGATTTTATATGGGTTCCCTGAGGATTTTCTGCATAGACAATCATGCTGTCTGTGAATATAATCAATTTTCCTCTTTCCTTTACAATCTGGGTGTTTTGCATTTCTTTTTCTTACCTTATCACATTGGCTGGATTCTCAAATACAGTTTTGAACAGAAATAATAAGAAAGGACATTTTTCTGTTATTCATGGTGTTAAGAGGAAAACATTTAGTCCCTCACTATTAAGAGTGATGTTACCTATATTTTGTAGATGCTCTGGGTCTCAGAGGAGATTCAGACTGTTCTTTTTTTCTTTTCTCAGCAGGAATAGATGTTGGGACTTGTTAAAGAATTTTACCATAATCATTAATATGACTTTACAGTTCATTTTTTACTTTGTTAATATGTTTAATTACATTGGTTTTGATCTATTGGAACTTTTATTAGGATTTTGTTAAATCATTAAAGAATAGGGAGTATTAGTATCTTCACAGCAGTAGGGGCTCCAGTTGTGAATCTTTATGATAAAGTTCTGTAGTTCCTGTAGGGTCTTTTGTTTTCTCTTTCTTTCTTTTCTTCTTTCTTTCCTCTTCAAGAGTAGGTTAGCTACATGTTCTAAAATATATACAGGCAGCTCCCATAGGCGGCAGCAAAAGCCACAGTGACAGATTCCGGCAAGGAGCTATGCAATGGTCTGAGGCTCTGGAGTCTATCAACCCACGTTCTTCATAGTGTAATAGTTCACCAGCTTTACTATTGCCGTGACACCCGGGGCTGGTGGGAGTGATCAAATCATCCAGACTGCTCTCGAGTTTATAGACAGCAAAAACACTCAGATGAAGCTCTGCTTTATGAAACAGTTTCCCAGGAAAATCTGGAAGATAATGATGTCTCAGGTACCTTACAATTACTAGCAGTGCAAGCTAAGAAAATCTTAGCATGGTGATGATCTTTAGTGACAGCTGTATAAGAAAAATAAAATAAAAAAGTAGGTCAGATTTAAAAACTAGAAGAGAGGAAAAAGAAAAACAATGAAAAAGCAGTGTAAGATGCAGAAAAGCAACTGTTCTGTGGCACTTCTGTTATAGTTGAGAATTTCTTAAGTTGGAAGGCCAAGTTCAATGCAGAACCCTTGAGAATAGAAAGGATACAGATCAAAGAAGAAAAGCAAGCAGGAAAAAATAAATTAAGTGGGAACACCTTTTGAGGTAGATCATAATCTCAACACACATGTCAGCATCCCGCTGCTGGAGGACGTTTGCTGGAAGCCGAGTGAGGTGGGGTGTTTGTTCCAGGAAACGATGACTTGAGAGTGGAGGGTAACGCGGGTGACCCGGACTGCAGATCTGCCAGCCCAGGGAGGGACTCAGCCGGTAACGGATTACCTCATCCCCGGGAGCTCGATTGCCACAGCACGTGCGGCTATGCTGAGAGCTTCGACTTTCATTTCTTGCTTTCTAAGAAAAAATTTGATTTTCAGAATATTCTATTGATACCTTTCACACTGAACTTAATAAACAGACAAGATTTCAAAGAAAATTTCACGCATTTTTGGCACTTCTTCCTTCAGTGAAGGGCATGTGTCCCCTCCCCTTGCCTCTGGACGACCTCATGATGTGGATGTAGCTGACAGGATGCTGCAGAAATCATGCTGTGTGACATTGGTAGCAAGGTCAGAAAAGGTCATATCTCACCATGAACATTTTCCTTTATTTTGGTTATTAAATTATCCTTTAGTAATTCAACCTCTACTACAGTGCCAGGCATTAGTTCATACAAATCTGTTCAAAATAATTTTAAAAACTGTATTTTGTATTAAAGTCTACTGCCATGAAAATAATCATTTGAAAGTCTATTCAGAAACATGGGTGGGTTTATTATATGATAAGTAAAATAAGCACCATACTAAATGGCATGGGCACTATGACTGTGGCTGTGAAGTTCATGCGTGTGAGGGAGATATGCAGAATAGATTCTGTCTGTCTGTGTAAGGGAATATGGAATGATTTTAATTAACTTATTTTTTCTTTATTATAATTGTATTTTTAATAAAACAAATCACAAAACAGTATTAATTCCTCCCTGAGAGATCTGATAAGGTGGAGGAGGTATGATGAAGTGAGGGATGTGGGAGAAGGGAAAGGAAACAAACCTTGTAAAGAAAATGCTTTCATTTTAGTTGTTCACAAAGAAACACAAAGTTCTGGAAACCTGCATGTCTCCCCCGTGCGAGACGCAGAGCCCAAGTCCAACTCCTGGAGTCGCACCCGGCCCTGACGTCCTGTTCCCTCTTCCCCGGGCTTCCTAAACCAGGAAAAGCACATCACCGAGGGCCATCAGAGTAACGTGTCACGTCTTCCGGGAGGACAGGTAACTGATTTAAATCTCAAAACAAGTATGATGTATTACAGAATACATAACAAATAATGATCAATCAGGAGAATTGAGATAAATATCATTCCAATAGCTGGTTATTTTAATTCTGAAACTTATACTGCTTAGGTAATAGTTTTCAAAATTCATTATGCTGCATCTTATTACTACTAGTCCAGGGAAAGAGTGGAATACTTTTCTCCCATAGAAGTTAGTATGAAGATTTCTCAAAAGTACTAAGCATAGATACACCATTTGATTCAGCTATGTCAGTCCTTGATATATTACTGACAGAATTAAAGATAACATAGTGATTCATGCATACCCATGTGTATGGCCATGCAATTCACAGTACACAAGCCATAGAAACAGCCTAGCTGCCAGTCAACTGATGAATGGATAAAAAATGTGATATATATATTTCAGCCATAAAGAAGAGCAGAATTGTGTCATCTGCAGGAAAATAGATGGAACTGGAGACCATCATGTTAAGGGAAACAAACCAGAATCAGAAAGTTAAATATTGTGTGTTCTCTTACAAATAAATAAAAATAAAAATAAAAAGGATAACAAGGAATTATAAGATAAACTTTTAGAGATGAGAAAGGGGACCAGGGGAGGGAAGGAAAGGCAGAGGGGCATAACAGAGATGAAAATAACTCAAATATGCACCAAAATGTATCTCATTATTATGTATTACTAATATCACCAATAAAAAATCATTGTGCTGCATTGTGTAACTACTGTTTCAGTGAAACAGTGATTTTTTGTCATGATTTGCAAGTTATCCATGTATACATTTCTAAGAATTAATGATGCTTTCTTTTTGGGTTTTCGTATATGTCAAACAGCGCTTAGTACTACTATCACCTCGTTTATGCTTACAGCATTCCTGCGAATACTCTAAGAGAGTCACTTGCTCCTCAGAGAGGTGAGCAGTTTGCTTACATCTTCACAGGTGAGCAGAAGGATTCAACGGTAGCTCTGTTCATCTCCACAGACTGTGCTCTTAACCCCTAATGTTGTTTGGTCGAAGAGCTTCTTGAAATGGAGCTCCTCGTGCAGCTCACAGGGCTGGGAATGTCGGCTCCAGGTGGGGTCGCGCCTGACTGGGCTCACGCGTGCCTGATCCCGCATTCCACGACGGTAGGAAATGGGACCGTGTTGCACAAGCTGGATTTCTGGTCTCCCCGGGTGGAATTCACAATGGCCTCCGAGCGCGGTTCTCGCCTCCTCCCTAGTGGCCCGGCTGTCTGCAGCGAGGCATCGGACCTGTGCGCGCATCTGCTCAGCCATCTGCGGTGTAAAATCCTGTCAATCATTCTCACCTCAGGGAGACCGTGAGATTTCAGTTCTGGAAAATCACCGTCCTACAGAAGGATAAATCAAGATGCCACTGGTAAAGCTATTTTAATGTTGTCTCTTACTTTAAATGAACTCCTGGATATATATGTTGTAGATTTGGAATTTTAAAGCACACGAATAACTCCAAATCTACAAAACTAATTCGTCTTATACTTGCCGGATTCTGAGGTAATAAGTTTTCCTTCCTAGCACAGACCATATTATGAAGTCTGACAGTTAAGGTGTATCAGACAAATGAAGCCACAATGTCATGGGAGGAAACTAATTGTTCACACTGACTGTTTGGCCATTCTGCGCGTTCTCTTTTTTGGTAGTTGTGAATGTGGCAGAAAGGGCCCTAATAAGCTGTGATCCTGTGGTAATTTAGAGGTTTCTCAGAAACTGTTCACTGAAGTGGTAAATCTACTAATCAATGATTTATTTTCTCTAGAAGCCTGGGAATGACCACCTTCGGCCCACACTGCCTTTGCAGTCCCCGAGCCGGGGCACCTGGAGTGTCTTTGCCTCTCCCAGCTGCCTTATCCACACGTTCCGGCTCTCAGAGCCACGGGAGCCCCCATGGCACCCCTGTGCAGAGGACAGGAGCGTCCCAGGCAGATTTCTCCTGGCTTCTGGTGGCGACTCTCTCAGCTGAAGGAACTGAGCAGAGCCCCGAGACCTAGGGCCATTTCTCACTCCAGAGTTGTAGCTTGAAACTCACTTGAATGTATTTTTGTTGTTCTCTGCTGTGTTCGCTGCCACAGTTCACAGAAGGAGCAGACCGGGAGCTGGACGGGACCACGTGGGCTGGTGCCAAGTAATTCAGAAGTGAGCTGGATGGCGGGATGCCCATGACTAGAGAGGCTCACCGACGTTAGCCGAACTGACCAGGCTGGAGAGTGTGCCCTGGGGAGGCGCCGAGAGGGAGCCTGTTTGAATGAGAGATTTTACTTCAAATTATGGTGAATGAGAAAGAAATCCAAGCGTGTGTTACATTTTGCACGGCCATTTTTGTGTGCTGGAGGGAAGCACAGTGATTCTCAGAGTGGGCGCGGAGCTGGCTTTGCGGCTTCCTGGCTGTGTGTCTTTGGATGAATTAGTCAATGATAATGAAACTGTGTCTAAGGCTGTATCGTCTGTGCAAACGGGCAGCGGCAGCATTTTCCTGGTGCTGGTTATGAGAATCAGAGTGCTCCATCTCTGGGGTGCTCGGCACGTGGAAGGCATTCCGTGTGTTAGCAGTTGCTAACATCAGCTGTTACAGAAGACTTGCGCTTGTCTGTTGGCTGTATTCTTGTTTACAGGTTTTTCAATAACTCCAAGAAGAAAGTAATTTGAAAAAGAAACGTAACGCTATGGTAGTAGGAAACATTAATCACTGAAAAGCAATAAAAACTGAAGGTAACAATATTTGAGGTGGTTTATTTTTTAACACTCAAGAAATGATAGGAATTTGACACTTTCTTAGAAACACATTGTTTGGTACAGGAAAGAGTATCTACAGTAAATAATCGCCTGTGGCATAGCATCTGCTTTAGTTTAATTCGAGCCAAACTCCGCACATGCCTGTCCTCCCACCCTTTGCAAACCGACTCAGGAACCCCCGTTACGACCTCATTGCCATGGAAGCCCCTTCTTTCTATCTATACAAAACCTAATGCCTATATTTAGGTAGTGCAGAATAAGAACCGATAAATCCATGTAGATTGATTATTCCTGAAAGCTCTAAAGTAGTCAGGAGGAGAGTTCAATTGTGCCCTGCATTTTGTTTTGATTCTATCGAACCCAGTTGATGGCTTGTAAACACTTGTTTCCTGTTTAGACTCTTAGCGTGATCACTAGAGCAGAATGTCTTAAAATTTAAAATGCACTTGCACTGCCGGGGCCTAGTTAAAACACAGGTTCTCATTCGGTAGCTCTGGTCTGGGGCTTATAGGCAAGTTTCCAGGTCAAGGGCTGCACTGTGAGTAGCCAGGGCCTGGACTTTTATGGGAGAAGTATACCAGGGGCAGCAGGTGTTGGTGTCTTTCCCTGGAGAATCTAACCACTGGATAGCCTGCAGTCTGACTGGCAATTTTTAGACGCAGCTGTTTTTTTGAAGTCTGTGCCAACTAAATGACTTCTGAAAGCTTACCACCCTCGCTGGCATTCTGTGATAAAGATTATGGACCACTGTATGGTGAGATATTCAACTCCATAAACATTCACATGGCCATATAGACGTCCAATTTTCTAACTGTATATATTTTTTGCTCTGAGGCTACTCTAATAATAACTTGGAGGTGAAAGACCTGTGATATTTTTCTTTAAGGCTTTATTTGACAATAAAATTTTATTTGACACTAAACTTTTACTCTGTGATATTGTATTACAGATTTAACGCAAGTTATACAAATACATAGGCATTTACAAGATTGGCTTCCGATGGCTGCCCACAGAGGCCGAAGTGGAGGAGCGTAGGAGGTCCGTCTGCGCCCCGCAGATCTGAAGGACCCAATCAAAGGCCCGGAGCTCACTGCAGGAACCACGCGAGTCTGAATCAGAAGGTCAAAGGGTCTGCAGTGGGGAGCTGAAGGGCGGACGCTGCAGGCTGAGGGATCTGTGCCGAAAGGTTGAAGAGTCTGCCCTGGAAGCCGGGAGACAATGTCCAAGGTGAGGGCGAAGACGGGAGCTTCTTCGGAGGGACAGAGGTGGGCCTTCCTCCTTCATCTCCCCTCAGCGCCATGCGGGCGACAAGCTGCCCTAGGGTGGGTCTTCTGTCTCCAGTCAGTCCCCTCCGCCACACCCAGAACTGTGCGGATCCAGTTTAGCTGGGTGTTTCTTACTCAAATGGACACAATCAATTGACTGTCACAGATACTAAGTTAAAAATGCTTTTAGATGTAAAGTCCCTATGACACATAAGAAGATTGATGCATGTCTATTTGTCAGCATTGTAACCGACACAGACGTAAGGTGTCAAAAGAGCAGTCAAAAATGGCTTGCGGTAAAACAAGTGCACTGTGGAATTAATAATACAGCGACTCACTGCCATTCCCAGGAAGCTACCTCTCTTCCTGGCCCCCGCTGACTGAGGTGTTTTCATGCTCTTCCAACTTGATTCACCCGGAATCATGGTACTGTAAAGAGCTGATGAAAGAGAATTCCAGCTTTCAATTAAAATGAGTATCAGTGAATATCGTTGACGATAGAAGGATAGAAGCAGGGATTCCAAAGCAGAAATCCCTTTCTTTCTTAGGGCTTCAAACCTTGTTGGAGAGAATAATCGCATGCATAAAATCATGGGTGAACAGTTCGACACAGCGACGGAGCACAGTGATTCTCAGAGTTTGGTTGGTATCTGAATCACCTGGGGGAACTGAGAGAGCGAGAAAGGCCCAGGGCTTCTCCTGCATCAGTGACCTTCCTGGAGGGATGCTTATGTCAGACGTCAACGCTGACTTCGGAAGTGGTTGGCTGCTGCTTTACAAGGCAAGGACACATGGAGATCACTGGGCGGGGAGACGGGAGGAAGCTGCGCGGAGGATTCACGGCTGGAGGGGAGATGCAGTGACTGGGTCCCCTTCCGAGCCTGGCTATTGTGCTGGGGATCTCGTTTGGGCGAAGAAGGGTGAAACCCTGAGCCGAGGCTGTGAGAGGAGGAGAGTGGGGGGTAAAAGGGACCAGTGTGCACGACAGGGAATCACAGGCTCAAGTGGAGCAGACCCGAGTTTCAGTCTCTTCCTGGTAGGAAGTGGGCCTTGGAGCAATTCTGTGGCCTGGCCCAGGTCACTGACCCTCCCAGAAACCATTCCCTCATGTTGACAATGGTTGTGATGATCACTGTAGCATTCCTAGCACACAGACGTCTGTGAGACCTTGTGCGCAGTTCTAACCGTGTCCGGCAAGCAGAGTGTGCTCAGTAAATGTATCTTTATTAGAAGATGGAAGTCCAAGTTGGGGCTCACTGACAAGAGTGGGACAGAAGTGAGGGTGAATTTCAACCC
>RJWM01005919.1:0-60034 GCA_004363535.1 Dasyprocta punctata | reverse complement strand
TCACAAACCTATGCAGCTGCCTGCTTCCTGCCCGTGGGTGAGTGGGCGCAGGCCAGCCTCAGCTTCCTCAGGCTGACCGGCTGCCGGAAAGGTCAGGCATCCTGGACTGAGGCCTGGTCTAATGTCTTCACTCTGCATAGTTCCTCTAAGCTGTCGTCTCGTGTTTGTGCAGCAGGATTCACGTGGTTCTTAGGATATTGGCCATCTCATGCAAGTCCAGCACAGTTTCCACCTGCATCAGGCGAAGTTGGGGACTTAAATTTCCGCATCCACACATCAGTGTGTTCTGTTTGAAATTTCATTGCTAATCCATCAGCCACCCACAATATTGCATCTTAATTTTCAGGAAAAGAAATGTCTTCCATTACTGTCCTAAGTGTTCATCTTTGATAAAGGCATTGTGGGACAGATTTATTTCTCTGGCTGTTCTTTATTTTCCTTGGTAGTTTGATTTTGTGTGGTTCTTTTTTGATTGAATTCAGATACAATTCTAAGACCTATGATGTTAATCTGCATAGCTTCCATGTGGAGGACTTAGAGGTACTCAGGTGTTTAAATTTAAGTCCCTAACTGATCCGTCTGAACTCCATGAAGCTATTTACTGTATACTCAGCTATGTACTACAAATTGTGACTTTTACTTACATTTCATTTATTCTAATTATACAGTGTTTCTCTAGCAATTTCATTCCTACCATAACTATCTTGCTTTTCTAGCTGTGTGTGTCTATTTATTAAATTATAGAGTATCTTTTATTTTATTTTATTTTATTTTTGTCAGTACCAGGCATTGAACTCACGACCTTGTGCCTGCCAAGCAGGCATGTAAGAGTATCGTTTATAAACCTAAGACAGTTTTCATCACATGCAGCAAAATTTCTTGACCAAATGCTTGTTTGTTTTTGAAAAAAAATTAACCCAATTTTAAGTCAGAAGAAAGAGATAAAAAGACAAATAGAGGTAGAAAGTAGATTAGGCTTCTATAAATGACTGTCAGTCAAATGCCTTATTTTTATTTAATTTCTTTAGAAATACAAATAGTCAAGTGACTATGCAAACAATTACTTTCCTCTCCTTTTTCTTCCCAATTTCTCTTGAGGGACATGCTTTAGGAATTTCATTCAAAGTTAAAGTACCATAACATTTTAAAAATGTGTCCTTTGCTTCCATTTATACAAATACTGCAATAACAGTAAACATTTTTAGACAATGAAATGAATTGCAAGAATTTCAATGGTTTGCAAAGCTAGAAAAACATCATTGTCTTCTTTATCTAGTAAAAAACCGTGTTTGTGTTCCCTGGAGAATTTAAAGAAAAGACAGAGCCTTTTGTAAAAAACCTATTGATTTTTGCTTAATAACACGAGAAAAATGAAGGTAGATTGCCAGGTACGAGTTCCTCTGGCAATTATGAAGGAATTAAAAAAGTCACACCAGCAAGATGCTGAAACATATTCGGTAGCTGTTATTGATTTGTAAATGCAAATCCACAACAAGACTGTTACACATTTAATTACTCCATGACAATTTTCCATGTATATTTTGCGACAAACAGCATTCCACTTAGTTTAGAAGGCACTGTTTTGAAGCAGCTTCTGGCCTTGCTATAGTAACTACTGCCAGTCTGCACAATTTTCCAGCTAGATTATTGCTTTTAAAAACTAAGAGATATGATTTGTGCCCAGTCAGGTTTAGGAAGAAACATGCACAACAGACTTTTGGGGTTGCATTTTCATTCTGGCAAAGTCTAACAGGCCATTGCTGAAGGCTCCGTTACTGTTTCTCTCTGAACTGTTCTGTGAAGGATATTGGTATCCAATGTGTCACCTGTGCTTTCTGGAAGTTGTGTTGTGCAAAAAGACAAATTGTAATCTGGGGTACTCACCTGAAGATACACATGGTGAACTGACTGAGGAAGCCAGTGGAGGACAAATCTAAGTCAGATACACTGCTTATCGGTCTGACACAAAGAGATCAACGTTTCATTCACCTACCATGCTGTCAGCTCCGTTCATTCAGTGTTCAGTGTTTAAATGTTCACCTACCATGCTGTCAGCTCCGTTCATTCAGTGTTCAGTGTTTAAATGTTCACCTACCATGCTGTCAGCTCCGTTCATTCAGTGTTCAGTGTTTAAAAGAAGAAAGAAACCGTGACGCAATCCCACATAAACACTAAGATAGTGCAGGCACTTGACAAATTTTAATTTTTAATAGGTTGTTTAGCTAAATTATTCAATTTGATTACCCTAGATAGATCAAATTAATGCTTCAAATTTGCATAATGAGAAGCACAGGTGAATGTACTAATGTTATTTCTTTCCTTCATTCACACTTGTACCACCAATAGTGTTAACAGAGAAGCTGGTCTTTCGTTAGATGTAACAATGCGATGAAATATTGAATATTTGCTCCTCTTGGGTGTAGAGATATAGTTGGTTGGATTCAGTTATAGTCGTTTAAATATAGACCCAACATTCAGTGTTTTTTTTGTTTTGTTTTGTTTTTTAATCTTTGTGTGTGTGTGTGTGTGTGTGTGTGGTACTGGTGATCAAACCTGGGGTCTTCACATTGAGCTAAATTCCCAATCCCCCTTTTATCTTTTATTTTGGAGCAAGGTCATCCTAAATTACTAAGTGTCTCAGGCTGGGCTTGAACTTGTGATCCTCCTGCTTCAGCCTCCTAGAGTTCTGGGATTACAGACATGTACCACCAAGCCTGGCTTCAATGTTTTCTTAATTCAAAATCTCTTGTTAGGAATTTAGATCTCTTATTACACATGTAGATAAATAGTGAGTTGTCTTTTTCTCTAGATAGTAGGTTTCCTTACTGCCAAATAACTAAAAAAGATTAGCTAATCTACTATCATGATTTTTTTGAAAACTCTGAATTTTGAAAATGTATTTTCTAAGCTAAAACAGAATTAGAAACTGGATTATACTACACGCTGTGACTACCTGAGTGCTTTCTTTTTTTTTTTACCCACTGTCCTTTCACACCCTAAAAAGAAAGTGAAGTCTATGTTTTCTATCTTTGCTAGCACCTGCAGAATGATTAGGGTTTGAGAGGACAGATGGACTAAAAGCCGCGTACAGATATTTAGCACAATTATGAGGATGTGACTGGCTATGCTTTAACTTCCTAAATGGTTTCCAGGTTTTATTTATTTTTCATTATCATTTGTTTTTTGGTGCCAAGAATCAAACTCAAGGCCTCACGTTTGTCAGGCAGGCGCGGTGCCTCTGGGTCATATCTCTGACCCTCCAGGTTTCATTTTTAAAAAAACAAAACAACGTGAGACAAGCGAAGCAACAAAACAAACTAAAAATACATCTTATGTAGCTAAATCCCAGCTATCCCCACCCCTCTCTTGATCACCTCTTCCTGAGTTAGCCTCTTTCCTACGCGCATGTCATTTTGTATTTATTACATGCACTTATGCATGTTAAAGCAATATTTTATTTATTTTTGCATGGTTTTGAAAATGGACATGAACAGTATCATATTGTACATTTTAGGAGAAATTTACTATTTTCCCTCTTAACATTGTTTTTAAGGATTTATTAACATGGATACTGGATGCATTTAAATTTCTACGTAATACTCATTATAGCATGCCCATTTATTCATCTGTTCTCTTGAGGGACAACTGGTTTGTTTTCATGTCATACACACAGTGCTCAGTGAAGTCTGTATTTGTATTTTCTTATAGATGTGCTTGAGGATGGAATTATTGATTTATAGGGTATGCTCACACCCAACTTCTCTAGATGCTGTCAAACTACTTTTAAAATGACTTCATTAATTTTGAGATCTCACAGTTTGTGTATGAGGAAATCATTTCTTAATATCTCTGGTACTTCTTTGGTTTATTAGATTAAATTTTTCTACAACTAACTGGGTGTAAGTGGCATCTCCTTGTTTTGTAATTTCCTGATTACTGATGACATGCTTACTACGATATTACTTACCTGTGAATAAATCTAATTTAATATGTATATAAAAGAGAGCCTCAAAACAAAACACCCTGTGGGATGCTTCTGGCAAGATGGTGTGGTGGTGAGCAGCAGAGAAAGCGTCTCTCTGAGAATTGGTGCTTAGACCCTGGAATACAGCAACAGCAGTAAGTGCAGAGGGAGGGAAGTGAGTCCCTGGGACCCAGGAAGGTCTGAACTCAGCACTGAAGCCCACAGGGAGAGTGAAGAGGGAAATTCTAACAAGGAAGGAGGTGGCAGGCTGTGCTCTTTCCCTGAGTGCAGAATCACTGTGTGGGAGGGCGACTGGAACCTGCAGGTGCACGGTGACTCTTGGTCGCCCCAGAGGCCTCCACAGGGAAATGCACCAGTGGAACAGAGCGGTGATGCAGTGAACTGCAGTGACTGAAGAGTTATTCGGGTTCAGACACCTTGCAGGAGACAGTGATGGCCGGGAGCCATTTTGGAGAGGGGCCAGCTGAGCTCAGAACTCAGAGCAGCTGCTGGCCCCAGCTAGTGGCTGTCAGCCAAGTTCGAGCCCATAGGAGGTGCACAGATTGCGGCGGGCTGAACGAGTCTAGTTCCAGCCTCACAGCCGGAAACCAGCCTGCACTTCAGTGGGGGTAAAGGTGCATGCTTGCTGGGATTATCCACCGCACCTCCAGAAAGCTGCCGCTGGCTTGCTGGGGTTAATCAACACGGATCTGGACTCTGCCTATCCACGGTGCTGACCAGTGACAGCAGACACACACCATGAAGTAGACATTTCTTTCTGTTCTTGTTTTGTTTTTCATTGTTTGTTCTTGTTTTTATAGGAGTGTGAACATGGTTTCTAGCTTTGTTGTTGCTGTTCTGATCTTGTTTTTACTTCTTCCATCTCTCCCTCCTGCATCTCCTTCCATCTCGTCCTCTTCTGCACCAGACTCCCAAAGTGTGCATGGTCCTTCTCTGTCCTTCAGCCTTGCTTCTAGTCCAGCCCTTCCTCTTGTTCTATTTCTCTCCCTTCCCAACTCCTTTTAAATTTTCTCCCCCAAGAGTGAAATTAACGTATTGAGACCTTATTTAAAATTTTATGGTTCATTTTAGGTTTTGCTATGTTACCACAAATCTAGTTCATATGGTTAAACACAGAAAATTAAATTATTTCAGTTAGTAATTTTCTAGGCTGTGTTTGATGCTATTGTTATTGCTGATTGTACCACTTTAGCCAAAGTGACATAATTGTTCTAACCAGTTGTTCTCTCTGTTATACCAAGACTGAGATTGTCTAGGGTTCCTAAACAATACTATAGGCCAAGGAATCAGGCACTGGGACCAGTGGGCAGCAACTTCTTATCCCCAGTAAGTTCAAGAGGAAGGATCTTACACAGACTCAGGACTCAGAAGACAGCTACACCAGGAAGACACCTCTGAGAAATAGTCATTTCCTAAGAGTTCTAGGTACTAGCAATAAAGTCACTGACCAGAGAAAATTTACAAGCATTGACCCAGGAATTAAACTAAAAACTAAAAACTAAAAATGAGAAGACATTTAAACAAGTGTAACCCTAGACATCCAGCTCACAAAAGGCAAACTCAGGGGACAACGAGGAGGAACAAAATGAAAGCCAACCACATGGACGCTCTGAAGTGGCAACAGCAGAAGTAACAAGAGAAAAGAACGAGGCTTTAGAAAAAAATCAAATCAGAAGGTTTATCATGTAACTACAGAGATGGTGACCGTAATGAGAGATATGTTTAGTGACCCTAGAGCAGATACAAATAAAAAAAAGTAGAGATTAGGAAAATGATGGGAATCATGTATACCCAACATAGGAAAGAAATGGAATCCATAAAACAGATTGAAATGTAACCAGGAGATTAAAAATTTTATTGAGAGTATATGCAGCAGAATGAGACAATGTGAGGACAGACTCTTAGATATAAAAGAATTGCAATTAGTGATCATAAAAAGAAGTATTTTTTAAAAATAGCACATGACCGTGAGAAACCAATCCAGTGGCTGCTAGATGATACAAAGAAGAATAACATAACATTGATCATCAAGGAAAAAGTGGGAAATAGCACAATTGACATAAAAATATGTTCACAGATGTCATAGCAGAAAAATCACTTGGTAGGGAAAAAGAATTTTACATTTAGATAAGTGAGGCATATAGAATTCCAATTAGCCGTGATCAACCAACCAACCAACCAAACAAAGAAACAAGAACAACAACAACTACAGAACTATATCACGGCATATAATAGTCAAGATTCCAGAAATTCAACACAAGAATAGAATATTAAAAGCTGTTAGAGAAAAGAAACAAACCACCTATACAGGAAAGCCCATCAGAGTCATAGCAGACTTGTCAACACAAAGCCTTAGGTCAAGGAGAGATGGAATGAAAGCCCTAAAAGAAAACAACCTCCATCCCAGATTGATGTACCCTGAAAAACTATCTTTCAAAACTGATGGAGAAATAAGATACTTCCATGATAAAAACACCCAAAGAAATTCAAGACCATCAAACCAGCACTTCAAAATGTTCTGAAGGACATTCTAGAAAGAGAACAAAGATTACAACTCCACAAACCCTAACAGAAGGAATCTACCGGGAAAGGCAAACAGACAGAGAGGAAAAAAGGTAGGCAATAGCAGGAAAATTGCATGACGAGGATAAATCAATACATATCAGATATAACCATCAATGCTGATAGCTGCAATTTACCAATCAAAAGAAGCAAACTGGCAGAATTGATCAAGAAGCAAGATCAAACAATATTCTGCATCCAAGAAACACATTTCATTAAAAAAATTCATACACTGAAAGTCAAAGGATAGTAAATAGTATTTCAGGTGACAGGAACCTGGAAAAAAGTAAGGGTAGCTCTTCTGCTTGCAGACAAAGTAGATTTCAAGCCAAGACTAATAAAGAGGGACAAAGAAGTTAAAGAAACAATTCAAGAAGAGACATCAATCATAAATATATATGAGTCAAATACCAGTGCCTCAACTATGTTAAACAAATATTAACAGACATGAAAAATCAAATAAGCACTAATACAATTGTAATGGCAGACCTTAATACCTCACTGTCACAAATAGACAGATCAACTTGACAGAAAAAAAAATATTATAACTGAACTGCACTTTTGAACAAATAGACTTAGTCTACAGAGTGTTCCACCCCACAACATCAGCATTCTTCTAAGCTGCACAGGGGACATTCTCCAAAGTAGACCACATACTAACTCATAGAACATGCTTAAGTAGATGCAAAGAAAATTCAAATTATCCCATGTGTATTATCAGAACATAGCGCAATGAAATTGGGAATCAATGGCAAAAGAAATGTGGAATTCCTAAACACATGGAAATTAACACCCTCCTGAACAACCAATGGGTCACACATAAAATTGAAGAAGAAATGAGACAGTTTCTAAAATTGCCAATAAAACATACCAGAACAATGAAAGCAGTTTTATGAGGGAAATTTATGGTAGTGAATAACCAAATCAGGAAAACAGATCAAACTCAAATAAACAACCTAATGTTGAACCTCGAGCTTGTAGAAAAAGAAGAGCAAGTCAAGCCCAAAACCCACCAGTGAGGAAATTATAAAGATCAGAACAGAAAATAATGTAATGGAGACTAAGAAAATAATACAAAGAATCACTGTATCAGAGTTGGTTCTTTGAAAGGTTAAATGAAATTGACAAATCTTTAGCCAACCTGATCAAAAAACAAACAAAACAATAACAACAACAACAAAAAACCTGAAATCCATGCAAATAAGGATGAAAAGAGTGAAATCACAAAAGATCCTGTAGAAATCCAAAGATCATGAATACCTACTTCAAGAACTGGTATTCTAGTAAGATGGAACACGTAGAAGAAATTGATAGATTCCTAAACACGTATGAATTATCAAAGCTGACTCAAGAAGATATAAGATATCTAAATAAACCAGCATCAGTCAATGAAATTGAAGATGTAATTAAAAACCTGCCAACAAAGAAAAGCCCAGGCCTTGATGGATCACTGCTGAATTCTACAGGAAATCTAGAGAAGATATAATACTGCTACTTCTCAAACTCTTTAATGAAATTGAAAGTGAAACAGTACTCCCAAATTCATTCCTGGAAGCAAGTATTATCCTCATACCAAAACCAGAGAAGGACTCAACCAAAAAGAGAACTACAGGCCAATTTCCCTCATGAACATAGACACAAATCTTCTCAGTAAGATATTGGGAAGCAGACTGCAGCAAATCATCAAGAAGATCGTACACCACCACCAAGTAGGATTCAACCCAGGGATATGGGCATGGTTAACACACACAAATCAATAAATGTAATACACTATAACAACAGAGTCAAAGACAAAATTCACGTGATCATCTCTATAGATGAATAAAAAGCACTCGACAAAGTCCAACACCCATTCATGATAAAAGCCCTAGAGAAAATTGTAATAGATGGTCTTTATCTCAATCTGATTAAAGGCATCTGTGATCTAAAATCAGGAATAAAATAAGGATGTCCACTATTATCATTCTTATTTAATACAGTTATGGAAACATTAGCCAGCCAATTAGACAAGAGAAAGAAATTAAAGGACTAACAGTAGGAAAGGAAGAAGTTAAATTATCATTATTTGTAGATGACATGATACTGTACATAGAAGAGCCCAAAAACTCCACCAAAAGACTTCTATTTTTAATAATCAAATTCAGTAGTATACCTGGGTACAAAGTCAACACTCAAAAATCAATAGTCTTCCTGTACATGAATGACAAACTCACTGAGAGAGAAATTAGAGAAACAACACCTTTCACAATAGTATCAAAAAAAAAAAAGGCAAGAAAAGAAAGACACAACTTGGAATCAGTCTGACGAAGAAAGTAAAACTCTGAAAACTACAGTACTCTGAAAAAGGAAATTGAAGAGGCTATCAGAAAATGGGAAGAAGGCCAGGCATGATGGTGCTTGCCTGTAATCTCAACACCTGGGAGGCCGAGGCAGGAAAGTCACAGCAAGTGTGAGGCCAACTTTGGCTACAAAATGAGTCAAGGGCTGGCCTGATGTGCATAGTGAAATCCTGTCTCAAAAGAAACAAACAAACAAACAAAAACAAAAAGAAATGATAACCCTTGCTTTTGGGTAGGAAGAAGCAATATAGTGAAAATGGCCATATTTCCAAAATCATTATACAGATTTAATGCAATCTTAATCAAAATTCTAACAGAATATCTCACAGAATTAGACAACAATATCCTAAAATTAATTTGGAACAAGAAGAAACCTAGAATAGCAAAGACAATTCTGGGAAACAAAGGCAAAGCAGGGGTATCAAAATCTCAGATTTGAAATTATACTACAAAGCTGTTGTGACAAAAACAGCATTGTACTATCAATAAAACAAATCCAAAGATCATTGAAACAGATTCAAAGATACAGAATCAATTCTAGACAAACTGAGCCACCTCATCTTTGACAAAGGTGCCAAGCACTTTCATTGGAAGAAAGATGGTCTCTTTAATAAATGGTGCTGGAAAAACTGGCTTTCCACATGCTAAAGACTAAAACTAGACCCATATCTTTCACCATGCACTAAATAAATATTGAAATGGATCAAAGATCTAAATATTAAGACAGAAACACTAAATCTGCTGGGAGATAGAATAGGTAGAACTCTTGAATACATTGGTACAGGTAAAGAGTTTATAAACAACACCGCAACTGCACAGGAATTATCACAGTCAATGACTGGGATTTCCTCTTATTAAACAGCTTTTGCACATCAAGAGAATCCACCAGCAGAGTGAAGAGACAACACACGAAGATTTTTTGGCCAGATTTTCCTCAGACAATGAACAAGAATATATACAGAACCTCCCAAAAGTCAGACCCCCCATTTTTTAAAAGACCTAATCCAAAAAAGGGCATCTGAAATAAATAGACACTTCTCAGACGAAGAAGTGGATATAGCAAATAAAAAATGAAAAAATGTTCAACATCAATAGTCATTCAACAAATACAATTTAAAACAGTGCTGAGATTCCATCTCATTCCAGAAAGAATGGCTACCATCAAGAAACCAACCAGCAACAAATGCTGGCAGTGCTGTGGGGGAGAAGGAGCCCTTCTCCACTGCTGGCAGGAGTGTGGACCACTGGGGAAGTCACGGGGGAGCTTCCTCAAAAAACTAAGACAAGAAGTCCCATTTGACCCAGCTCTTCCCCTTCTTGGTATCTTTCTGAAATAATTAAAAATACCATACTACAGTGATATGTGCACACCCATGTTTATAGTGGCACAGTTTGTAATAGCTGTATCATGGAAACAACCCAAATGCCTGTCAACCAATAAATGGATAAAGAAGATGTGTTTTTAAAAATATATATACACAATGGAGTACTACTCAGCCTTAAGCTTGGGACATTTCTAGGTAAATGGATGCAACCTGAGAACACACTTTTAAGTGAAATAAATCAGATGCATATGTGTAAATACCACATTGTTTGTCTGGTGTGAGAAACCAAAAATGGAATTAAAGACCAAAATGCATAATAGATATTATGAAGTAGAAGAAAATGTTAAAATGGAAATGGGAATGAGGGAGAGGCGAGGGGAAAGGAAGGAAGGGGGAAAAGAAAGAAAAGAAAGAAAAAAATGGTAGCAAAGCTTTTGTGAACAAGGATATGAAGAGGGGTGAAGGGAGGGGAGCGGAATGGGAGAAAAGGGAGGATGGAGTTACATCGTGTAATCAAGTCTGATCGCACTCATCAGTCCCTACGATGAGCGTGACTACTATGTATACCTGAAGTGTACCCATAAACTTCATCTTTAAACAAGTCGTGCAGATCTCATCATGTTTACAGTGACTGGTGTACTGTGCTATGCAGCATTACATGGAGGTTTGTTCTTCATGTTTTCTTCATGTACTGGAAAGGTATTCGGATTAGGTGATGCCAGTGTTACTTACAGAAATTCTGGTAAATAGTCATCAAAATATAAAGATTGCAATAAGTCACATTATACACTTTCAATCTATGTAATTTTACTATTATGTAATTTATGAAATTTTACTATTTTTTCTTAATTAAACAAACATAGTATTTTTAAATTAAGCAAAATTAACATGCCTGTGGTTCCTTGATGTGTACAAAGAATCTCTCTTTTTTTTTCAATTTAGTCTGCACTGTTTTTGTTTCTGAAAGGATTTAGCACTGTAATGATTAAGAGACTACTCCACATCATTATTTTAATAGGTATGAATATATTTGTCCTTCTAAGCCGGGCCGGGTGGCACACACCTGGCCTCCCAACGCTGGGAAACGGAGGCAGGAGGGTCGCAAATTCAAGCCCAGCCTGGGCAACTTAGGGACCGAGTGTGACCCCACCTCACAGCAGGTAAGTGAAGCGGGCCCTGAAATCTGTACTCTGAGCATCACAGTGGCTAGGATCTTTAGTAAGGTTACTATGAGATTTTGTAACTTTACATTTCTTGTTAAACAATATTCAACTTTGCCTTGAAATAGTAACCATCCTCATGCAGTCCAACTGGTCTTTGCTCCCCAGGGCTCCGCGCGGCGCTGGCGACCCCGCGACACCGCGACCCTGCTCGGCAGGCCCGGGCCGGGGAACGGAGGTGGACTCCGCCTTCTGCAGAGACGGTGCGCCGTGCACCTGCCGGCACACTCGGGCTCTGTGCCTCAGTGGCGGTGACCAAGACTTTCGTTTTTGTATCTTCGGTTTTAATTTCTATGGTATGAATAAAATGATGCTTAATTCACAGTGCTGTTGGCATTCGACTGCGTGCGGATAAAATGCCAGGTGACACTGGATCGTTAATAGCTGTTATGATATGGACCAAGCACACGTCTTGGGGGCGCTCATGCGAGGAGGATCTTCAGTAATGTTCAGCTCCCAATGGCTGATGTCCGGGTGGGCTGGTGAGGGGACGGCCGAGAAGACGTGGCCTGGGCGTTGCTGTGAGCAGGCGGCCAAGTCTTCGCTTCTCCGTTCTCCTTCCAAACGCCTCGTGCCCGCCGCTGCAGTCAGGGCGGCCGCCCGCGTCTCCTCCTGGAGGATGCGCCCTCCACCGCCGCAGGGATCGCACCCCGGTGGCCCCCAGAGCCTCACGTGCTTACTGTAGGGCTTCGGAAGGCGACTGAGTCCCCGGGGCGGTCCGGCTGACTTCCTGGGGGCAGCTGGGGACGCGGTCTAGAAGGGTGCGGCTCACCCCGGAGGCCCCGCCTTCGCCCTCCCTCTGCTTCCTGTCTGCCAGGCAGCCCAGCTCTGGGGCCGGCCAGCCGTGCCCCGACAGGCGAGCCACAATCAACGCCTGCTCTCTTAAACCGCAGGACTCAGGTGATGGGGCCCAGCACCGAGGGAAGTAGCTAAGACACCAGCTGATAGGATTTCATTCGCCTGGCAGCCAACAGAAGCTGGGGTGGGGGGAATGCATCTTAATGAGTCTTCTAAAGGCCCAAAAGGCTGTAGAACTCAGAGGGCTGGGCTGTTTATGAGAATTTCTGCAGTGCTTGGAAACTGGAAGTACTTAAAGCACCTGAGAGTATTCCTGACATGTGGAAGGAGTTTAAGCAAAAAAGCCTATATTTATGTTTTCATCTTACATTGAGCACAGTGTCATGGTACTGCTTCACTGTCTTGCGGAAAGATAAAAAATTGTGTTTTATTCATTTGCTGTGCACCTCTCCTTTGAACATATAATAAACAACCACGGATACTGGTCCTTAATAGGAGAAATTCAGTGGCCCACCAAGGAGGCTGTTTCTTCTAACGCCTGTCTGGAATGCATGTCACAAGTCTCCCTGTGAGAAATGTTTTTGTATGTGTACGTGCAATATTTGGGAAGAGAAAGCATTTCTGTCAGTGTTTACAAAATGATATCCTTTAGTATTGTGAAAATTGAAACCATGATTCTGAGAAGATTCCGTAAATTTCCCCTAACCGCATGCAATCATTTCTTTAGTTTCTCTTCAGAATAATTGGGAGCTTTGGGTAATGTTTCTAAGGCTGTAGGGAAGATGACACGTGGGGGCGAAGGGCCATTTTTTCCCCTGGGGCTCCAGAGAGCTGTTTCCACACCCAGACTGAAACAAGATCTTGACTGATGCAGTCTGCTTCAAAAAACAGGTCAAGGTTTTCTGATGTTGCCCTGAGAGCAGGAAAAATCAGACTGTCTTGAAAAAAATTGAGATGTCAGTCTTCTCTCTTTTACATGGGAAAAATACAAAAATACAGCAAGTTCTGTCTATTATCTTGAGATCTGAAGACTCACAGACAGTGTAGGAAAAGACTCTACTTTAGATTCTTCTACCATCCCTATTCTTTCAGGAGGAACACAGATTTCTGAACTCAGACCTTGACTGGTATATGAATAGGATGACATCCATTCTCGGTTTTCACAGGGTCACTTTCATGTCTCAGTGCCCATAGGGCGGAATACAAAATAAGCCCAGAATGCCCTAGAACAGCTGTCCTTAGAATTTCACTCTAAATGTTCCAGCGAAAAACTGTTTATGATGGAAATAAAACCTTCAGCCATGCTCACAAATAATGCCAATTCAAACAGCACCAAATAAAATGTATACCACTGTAGTTTATGGTACGCGAAGAGCCCTGCATGGAGCAGGACTAGGTCATGAGTGCTGCGGAAACGAGATGCAGCAGCCCGACTATCCGGCCCCTAGCAGGGTCCCTCAGGGCGAGGGGTTTGTGCCGTTTACTTTTGCAGCATCTGCAGCGGCTCTTTCACTACTGCCTGTGTGGTTGGTCCTCAATAACAGTTTACTGATTGGATGATTGAAATATCATATTGAATACACCGACAAAGGACAGGCTTCAAGACGCGATAATTAGGGTTATAAAATGTGTCGTAAGGAGTTCTGAACCCATAGGATAACTCAGGCTCTTCCTTCCTTGGGAGGGCAGAGAAGACACCTGGTGCGTCTTGTGACTGGGTGTCAGTACATTGTTAATCACTCTGCAGAGTTAAATTCCTAAAAAGAATGTGTCTGCTTGTAGCTATTTTTCTCATGACTTGGTGTATATTATACAATATACAATTGACAGTTCATCTACATCGTTTACATTGTGATGTTTCTTGAATGTAACTTCCTTGAAGACAACGTCTGTGTCTGTTACATTGAGACATAGTCTCTTGCAGTGGCTAACCAAATAGGCTGTCCGACTGCCTGGGTTAGACCTCTGGCTCCATCAGTTAGTTTGTGACTTGTTCAAGTTACATAACCTCTAAGTGTCCTTGTGTGCTCATCTGAAAACAATGGGATTAGAGGGCTACGGTGAGGATGAAATAGTTAGAATAAAACAGTGTATGACAATAGAGATGTGTGCATGTAAGTACATGCAAGATAGCTAGCTATACTACTAATCTCTCTTAGTTCATCAAAAACAAGTTTGTGTTTTCATTGTCTGATTGTTTGATCATTTTTTCATGCTTAAATCTTGTAATCTGAACAACTACTTTCAAGATAGCAATATGCAATATATTAACTAGTGTTAATTTCCTATTTTTTGAAAATCTATCATTTTTATTCTTCTTTTGTTTTTAAAATAAAAAAACACAATAGAACATGACATGTGATAAATTCTCAGCAAATTCTTTGCAATAGAACAAATAATTCTACTTAATGAAAATCTATACTATACCTGTTATTTCATATTAGTTATTATTTGTTATTTATTATGAAGCAAAGTTTTGTATAAAGCAGATTTGTCTTGCCTCCCATTCAAACAGACCCACAGACTGTAGTAGTAAAGTACTTGCATTAGTACATAGCCTGTTGTAACAGATCTTTTGTAGTTCTGGATATTGGAAGTCTGAAATTAGTTTCACTGAGCTGAAATCAAGGTGTTAGCAGGGTCACATTCCTTTTAGATACTTTGGAGGGAAATCTATTCCTTCCCTCTTTCAGCTTCCGATGGCTGTCAGCATTCCTTGGCTGGTAGCCACATCAATCTCAGCACTGTCTCCATGGCCACATTGTCTTCTCATCTTGAGTGCGTATACAGTCTTTGCTTTCCTCTTAGAGGAGTATTTGAGATTCTGTTTAGGGCCCACCTAGATAATCCAGGAACCAATTTGTTCATCTCAATATCTTTAATCATATCTGCAGAGCCAAATGTTAGTCAGGTGAGGCACCATCCACAAATTCCAGGGATTAGGACATGAATATCTTTTTGGAAGGTCACTTCTCAGCTTACCACAGTGCCATGGCAGGCTGTCTCAGTGGGAATGAGAAGACTCCTTAATAGTCTTAGTATACTTACTAGACCATCCTTCAAATGACTAGTAAATTATCTAAGTAATGATATATTTCAGCATTGTGTATCACTACATTTAGGTTAATAATTATTGTTTCACTTTTATCTTTATTTTTAAAAATATTTTTAAGAATTTCTTATACTATTTAAATATCATTTGGATTAATTCTGACATTCTACCATTTTATTCTTCCAATAATTCTTTGATGTTGACATGACTGATATTATGTTTATGTTATATATGAGAAAACCTAAGTGTGTATCTAAGATCAAACCTTTGAATAGACCCCCCTGCTAGCCACTTCTAAGCAAGTGTTCTTTACATCTCATCATGGTGACAAATTACTTTCTCAGGAAAAGTCTCTGGCATTTGAAACAATATTTTTAATCTTTTAAACAATCTAAAACTTTTAGAACTTTTTAGTCTTTAAAATATATTAATTATGAATCAATAATTGTACTATAGAAAGGATGACTATTGTTTTGTGTGCAGAAAAAATAAAGTTAAGAAAAGAGCATTTTGAGGATTGTTTTTTGTTCTTCTTTCTTTTTTTCCCTATACTTTAACTCCTGTAAATTTCAGACAATATGGATTTGCTATTGCGTAACCCTTGGAGTTCTAGTCGTGTAAGAACCAGGATAATGTTGGTTTCTTGAGCTGCCTATGTATAGTATCAGCATTTAAACACTGACAAAGTTTACCTGGCAAGGTTGAAAGACAAATGAAATACTGGTGATTACAGAATGATGGGTAGATGCCAAGAAATCACTGACAAAGGAAATGGCACACTTAGATGAATAGAGATTGGCAGTCTGACTGAGAAGAGGGGTCATCCTTATCTTCAGCAGACTTTTATTTTGTTTAATCTGTTCTCTCACCATCTTGCAATTTTGCATGTTTGAAAAGTAACATAGGTATAATTGGAATGGCTTGCTTCATAAGTGTTTTCTAAGTTCTTTTTAGTCCCAAGAGTGAACAGTAATTATAACGATCACTTGTAGGTTGCACCTTAGTAAGTTCTCCATCCAAGAGGGGAAGGAGGATCAAGTGATGACACAGCCCTTTACAGTGAAGACACAGACAAATCTAATAGAATTGCAGTAAAAATAAACACACAGCCAGCTTCAGCCTATTTGCTATTACATAAAGAAAATGGAACTTTCTGTAGCTACTTTGAAAGCATAATTTCAGATTGGGAAAGAACACTAAAATGAGGCAAAGCAAGAAAATAATTACCCCAGGTGTTCCCTGGGTGTCCTACACCATGCACTGAGTAGTAAGTGACTTTCTATTTTAAAAACCATTTGAAGTCCAAAAGAGAACTAAAATAGCACCTGAGTTCTCTGGCGAGAGGAGGTTCTATAAATAAAGAGAATAAATATGCAACAGATATTATAAATGCTTCTTAAGACAAAGCTTTATATGAATTGAATATTCCACTGAGGAGTATCATAAATAGATTTGATATTAGCAAATGTAGTTTTTAAAAATTAAAATGCATGGTAAAAGTACATTATTTACAAAAATGAGACAGACATTATTTCCATGGATGTTGTAGGTTTTGTTAAACCCTCACATAAGTATATACACAAAATCTATCACCTCTTTTCCAACTTTACTAATGTGTCTCTACCTATCTGCCTATCCATCTATCTGTCTATCTATCTATCTATCTATCTATCTATCACTTACTATGGCTTGGGTCTAGATGTCTCCCAAAAGCCTTGTGTAGTCCTAGGACTTTTTCAGAGGTGACTGAATCTAGAGTGTGTGATTGATTCATGATGCAATGCTATGATTAAGGGTGCTAGGATTAAGGATAGATAATTACTAGTCGTTCCACTGGTTTGGAATCAACCTATTTTCAGCAGTCTGGGTACAATATAAGGGACAGAAAGAGGTTTGACTTGTCACTTGCTGGCTTGCTTTGCTATCTTCTGCACACCATGAACTATTTTTCCTCTGCAATTCCTGTCTGCTTTGGAGCCAACCAATTATGGACTGAAACTTCTAAAACTGTGAACTAAATAATCCTTTCTCCATTTAACTTTGAATATCAGGCACTTGAGACAATGAGACATATAATGCCTATATTTTGTACTCTAAATAACTACTACAAAGACAGCAACATGAAATGTATCAACTATTGTAACTGTCCTACTAACCTTGTTTGAAACTTGGTTTCAACATTTGTTTATCCTTTTTTTCCTCTTTAAAAAAGAAAACAAATTTGGTACCAGAGAATTGGGGTGTCTTCTGTGACAATACCTTACCATGTGACAAGGAGCCTTTGGAACTGGCTTGTGGGAAGAGTTTGGAAAGGTTAGGAGATGTTCATTGCAAAAGCAGCCCTGGAAAGCCTTAGGTTGTACTTGTTAAGAGATTCTGGTGAAAGTTCAGAAGACCAGAAAGTTGATAAGAACCAGTTTGAGGAAGTTTCTCTGGGAAGAAGGATGAATTGGTTGTTGGACTCCAGATGATGTGTTATACTTTGCTAGAAAATTTGTCTGTGTCTTGCTCATGTCCAGAGTATGCTTGAGACTGAGATTAAGGGCAGCAGACTAATCAATCTTGCAGAAGAAATTTCAAGGGAGTCTAATGTTGAGGCAGTAGCATGGCTACTGTTGGGGACTTTTAGCCAGATTTATGTTGAGAATCAAGAGCAAAGAGCCCAGCAGAATGATTCAAAATGTTATGAGTTTGGTCAGAAAGGAAACTCCAGGAAAGACTTCAAAAATGGAACAGAGGAGAAATTGATCACTGAAAAAGCTAGAAATAAAAAACCAAATATTTTAGAAGAAGAAAACGGAAAAGACGACTGGAGGGCATCACAAGATCCAGCAGGACTCCACACTTTGCAGCCTCAAAACTGAAAAGGTGAAAGACTGCTTTGAGAGGAGGGCTTAGCACACCATGTTCCAGAATGGCGGTGGCCTAGGGAATTTTTTCCTCAGGATTGGGTTTATAGTCTCAATAATCTAGGCACTTGACCCCTACTGCCCAGAAGAGATTCTGGGTACTGTTCCAGTTGACATCAGACCTAGATATGACCCACATGGTGCTGGTTTCATGTGCATGCAGAATACATGAGTTGTGGGGTCAGATAGGCTTCCACTCAAATTTCAGAAGAAGGCCTGAGAGGCCAGGCAGCGTGTCCTTGAGAGGGCAGTGTGTGAAGCTGTCAGTGGGAAGCTGAAGGTACTGTGGACACCCCAGAAGTTTGGAGAAGCCAGGCATGTGGATTATCTGAGGAAAACTGCAAAGAGGACAGAACCAGCCCAAGAGGGGAGGCATAGGAGCTACAACCACCAGCAGTGCTATAAGGGTGGAGCCACCCAAGCCATCTGGACTTCACATCTTGCCACAGGTTACCAGGAATGCTGGACATGGAACTACGGAATTTAACATTTGCCCTGCTGGATTTTGGTCTGATTTGGTCCTGCACCTGTACCTGCCTATTTTGGAATGTTAATGTCTATCTTGTGTCATTGAATGCTGAAAATGTTCAAATTATCACAAAAACAAAAACAAGACCCTTTTGTCTTGCACGTGAACAGCAGGGAGAAGGGAAGAACGGTATTTCTGGTAGCTAAGCCATGCTCATCCCCAAGCACACAGCGCACTGCAGCTTCCACTTTCCAGTGTCCTTTACAGCTTCCCTCTCACGACCCCGCTGTGACGGGGAAGTGAAGTGGCCTCCACGTGGTGTGAGGTGAGGGGGCATCCGTGGTGTGAAGTGAACCTGGGCTATGCCACGGGCAGGATTCCAGTTCTGATGCTTACGCTCCTCTGATCTGGGCTGAGATTATTACTCTGAGTCTCATTTTTCTAAAAGCAGAATGAGAATAATAATATCTTTCTCCAAGTATTCTTGGGAGAATAGACTTGCCTCATGATGCTATGTGTTGGATCATGCCCGGCCCAAACTGGGTACTCTGTAGATAAGCGTGCTCTTCTCTGAGGGTGGAGGGCTTCAGCAGGGGCAGGGGGAATGGGTGCTGTTAGTGTCCGAGGCAACCGCTCATCTCTACTACTCCAACGATGCTTACCTTTGATATTACAGTTCTACTTTCAGTATGCCCCCGACGGTACAATTAAAAGACCTTGGAAGAAGGATCACATTGTATGTTTTATGTCTCACATAAAACCTAGCACATTTCCACGCTTGGAAGGCAATGTCAGGAGAGAGAGAAAACTGGACTTTGAAATTGCGAGATCACTGCACCAGCCTTGAGCCTGCCACCTTAAACTGGGTCTTTCTTCTCTTCTCTTTTCTTCATTTCTACAGTAAGGGGATTGGACTCCATCTTCTAGAGCAGTACCTGATGCCTAATAAATACTTAATGAAAATGTTTTGGGCAAATGAATAATACCTACTTAAAATTTCAACAGGCTCTAAACTTTGATAATAAAATTATTTAAGGCAGGGAAATCAGTGACTAAAATGTTCGGGAAAATGAATTAGACATTATTTCTAACAGTACATTATCAGGTTTCATATTCCTACTTCCCAGGAAAACACTGGTTTGAAGCAAACGCTGTCGGGGGAGAAACATTTGCTGTATGAAAAGAGAGACGGAAGCATGCTTTCTTTTTGGAGTAACTTGTGGTTTCTATTTAACTACAAAAACAAAATCTATTCAGGCAGATATCTTTTTAAGTTGATCATGTCGACAAAAAAACCCAACTATAGTACAGGCCTCGGCGTATTCAGTCTATCCTTATGAGTTATAGTTTTTATACGGTACCTCAGTTGATCTGTTGGCTACTGAACAGCCTTTATTGGTTCCCTACTGACTCTTGATGACAAAAATTCCTGCATCAACCAAAATACAGTCAGCATCAAAACATAGGGATTTTCTGCTTTTTTTTTCTTTTCCCTCAACAAATTGTCTCAACCTAGTTGTGCTATAAAAAACAGCCTGAAAGAAGCACATCTAAACATCTTGGTCTATCCAAGCAGCAGGAGGGATGGTTGAGCCCAGACTGCCTTGATGCTTTGCTGTGGAATCCCCAGCAGACAGTCTGTGGACTTCCATGCAGTATTGCTGTTTTTTTTATCATTCCTCTGGCACCAGCTTGCCCTGGGAAACACTGTCTTCACTCCCTTAGAAACTGCAAAGGCTTCTGAAGATATAAAGAGGGAAAGATGTCTCCTCCTGCTCTCTGGGTGCTCGCTGTCCTGACAAATAGCTCAGCAGTTTCTCCCAGACCCGCATGACATTCTGAGTGGAGGAGGCTGGGTGTGGTAAGGTCGGGAGCCCGTGCCTAGAAGTTGGACTCAGGAGCCGGAGCTGCCCGTATTTCAGGCCTGGCTTTATCCACCAGGCAATTTACTTAACCTTCTTGTGGCTCAATTTCCTCATCCATAGAATGGAAATTAGAATTACTACTGTTGTGGAGATGAAATGAATTAGGATGCATTAAATGTCTACAATAGTGTCTAGTACACTTCGTGAGCACTCTGTAATTATTTAACATTATTTTGTCAATAACATATTTCCTGGTTTATTGTGCTCCTCTGTTTTAGTCTGGAGTCTATGGTGGTTACGAGTTCATCAAGCTCTTTCCTTTTACCTCCCCCCCCATTCCTTCTACTTTTAGAAACATCCAGTCAAATTTGGGGAAAAACAGTGAACTCTTTAATAAAAGCAGTTCATCAGACAAGGAGAAATTTCTGAGCTATTTAGAGCTATTACTGTCTTTCTCCAGCTTTGGTGTGTTTTATGTTTTCCTCTGGGCAGCAAACTCATTTTGAAATTGTAAAAAGAGTTGTAAAGTTCTGGTTTTGCATCAGAATGATGTTGGATGCATCCAGTTTGCACGTTAAATGTCATCTTTCCAAAAACACAAAGCCTTCTGTGGAGGAAAATAACCCTTTCTCCAATTCAGTAAAGAATTTCCTGCTGCAGGAAAGAAAGACAAGCTCAGAGGATTCATCTAATAAGAAACTAAAAAAGACCAGATTTTATTTACAGTGGAATTCACAACGCCTAGGCCCCTTTGGGGCACCATCGAATTCTTTTCATTGATTTCTCCTGTGCTCTACTGTCCTTCATTAAGATGTCTCACCTCTCTCTTTCTAGAGAATCAAAGCAGAAATGTTAACTCCAGGGTGTATCAATGAGCCACCTGTTCTACAGTTTCTGCATATTGTTGCTCTGGTAGTGCAGATAGAGGGGGAAAGAGAGGAAGAGAGAGAGAGAGAGAGAGAGAGAGAGAGAGAGAGAGAGAGAGAGAGAGAGAGAGAGAGAGAATTTACTATAGACCGGTTAAAGTATTTGTCTTTAACAGTTAATGTCTTAGTGTTACAGGCAGCAGTCAGGGCTGGGCCCTCAAAGGAGCCAGTGCAGAAGACCAGATACTTTGCAGCTATGGGGGAGACAGACACCCTGCTGTGGACCAGATCTCAAGACAAAAGGCAAAACAAATGCAAGCAACTACACCCTGAGCATAAACATCAGGAACTGGTATTCAAAGTAGGTATGGATTTCCTTGAGGAAGCCAAGAGCCACCACTCCAACTCCCTACAGGAAGAGTCACTGCTCATGCTATGTGACTCGCTTCCCCATTTGTTCCTGATTTAATCAATTTTACCTGAGTAATTAATCTCATTGGTTGACCGTAGTTCTGTCCCACTTTATGCCCACCTTGTGAGTTCCCATGTTTTCACCATCTTGGACCCATCTCACCTTGTGGTTTTACTGTATAAAAGTCCCTAGAAAAGAGAGAATCTTTGGCAACCCGCTCAGGAGCGCTTCTGTCTCTCAGACAGCTTTCTTTATCTCAATAAATATATTTTGCTCTTAACCTCCATTGTTCCTAAAATTCATTCTACAATTTTAGAGAACATGAACTCTTACCAAACATCTAGTAAGTTGGGAGTTTCATTCAAAAGGACTGGGGCCATCTCTAATCTGCTGATGTCCTGCCCTTTGGTCACAAATGATTTATGTTTCTCTTACATACCCGCCTTGTAGATCACTGAAATTTCATCGGGAGTTGGCTAGCTATGCTTTTTCGCAGTTGCCAGTTGCCATCATGCGGAGTTGAGTACTTGCGACAGAGACCTCATGGGCTGCAAATTGAAATATTTGCTGTCTGGCCACCTCCTGCTATCAGCGCAACTTATGAGAAGTCTTCTCAATTATGACAAGGTTAATGAGGCATAAAAGGCTCATTGCATATGCTTACTTTATTCTTGGTCATCGTGAGGACGCCACGTATCTCCAGTATACGATGATGACTTTGGGATGGGTAATGTCAGTAAACACATCTTTTGAAGTGGATCTGCAGGCACTTAGCAGTCGCGAGTGCATCGCAGTTCTAAGATTTAGCTGCTGAGGCAGGAGGATTGCTGCGAGCTCGGGGCCAGCCTGGACTACATGCTGAGACCCTGTCACAAGAGAATAAGAAATGAAAGGACAGCAATGACACCAGATTAAAATATATATAAAATCTAATTCATCACATTTTGCCAATTCCTTGATTAGGTCCATTCCTTCTCCTTGGGAAGACTTTTCCATGGCTCTTGGTCCTATCCTCCGGGCTTCTGGTTCTGGCTTTTCTGCATTGCTTGTTTATTTTTCTCAGCCTGCTTTCTGCTCATAGAAAGTTGAGGTGGAGTGATATCTCTATCCTCCCAGCCCAAGCTAATAAAATTCCTTTATAAATCTTTTGGATTTCTTAGGTATCAACTTGTAATACATCTTTAGATTAAACTCGCACCAACACATTATTTCTTTTTTAGGCCCCTGTTTTCCTTTGATAGCTGAGATGCTGTGACTGGATAATGCCACAAGTATTCTAAAATGACCTATCACTCAGCTAAGCAAGTCTGTGAACCCTCAAGATTCTTTACAAGTCCTACTAGACATATTCTTCAATATTTGAGAGTGGTTTTATGGCCATGCCTTGAAATCTTTACCTTGAAGTTAAGCTTTGCAGATGGCACCCTGGACTTAATCTTTGCCTTGAAGGTATTTCTTTGTGAATGTCCAGTTGGAAAAGACTGGGGTAAGACATAACTTATTTTCAAACAAAGCAAGTCCTGACTCCTTCAGATGGTCTGTGCAGTTTGTTGGAAAACTAAATGATTTTTCTTAAAGTTCATCAGTTTTTCTCCCCTAATATATTGTTACAGGCTACTGAAAACAAGGTGTACCTTCTACACTCTGTCTGGAAATCTCGACAGCCAAATTCAGGACTGCATGAAGTACTCTGTCTGTTTGCCACATGATCATTGTGGCCAAACTTGCCGCCAGTGCGTATCTTCCTCACCCTGTTCAGAATCCCCTTTCTGGCCATAAATCGTATGTTTGATTTTATGTTGTTGTTGTTGTTTAAGGGCAGCATACCATTTCCAGATACTAAATTTTTATATATGTTTCATATTTAATGAATAATTAAATCATTCCCTTTTTCTTCTAACCTTCCACAACTTGAGACATTCATTTCAATGCACACACAAAAATTTAAATTGTCTTTCCTCATTCTCTGTCCTGGATCTTCTACCTATCATACCTTGTGTTCTGTATTTTCTGATGGAGCTAAGATTTATATGCTAAAGAATATCTAAGTCAAATAAAATTGTTTCCATCTAAATTATTTTATAGAGTTTTTTTCAGTTTCTTTGAATGCTACAACCTGACAGGAAAAAAAAATTGAGAAACAAAAGGAAATTAAATATAGGAAGAGTAGAAAGGCCATAAGCAGTTACCTCTTTGTCTTTGGCCTGGTTTAGATAACACCACAAGGAGTGCACGGCAGCCGGATATATTATGATAAACAGCCGTGGCACAGAGTGTGGCCTTTTTGCAAAATCTGGAGGGGGTCTCCATTCCCTGCACATTTCCCCCAAATAGATGGGCAAACCTGTGACCTTAACAGGTGGCTGTGGACTTCGTGTCCAAACAGTTAAACATTTTTGGGTGGCAAATACTAGTTTAAACAAGCTTTTTGTTAGTGGTCTGAACTTACTGTCACCGTTTTTCTTAGGCCTGTTGTCTTAGTTATTCTTGCGGAGGAGTTAGGGTGGGAATAATACAGAGAAAGAAGTGAAAGGAGAGGAAAAGGAGGCATATATATACATATATTAGAAAAGCAATAGTCAGGAAAGTCTTTTCAGAATATCCATACCTACCCCTTCCAGCAGGAACCACTTGAGTTAGGTGGTGACGGGGTTTCGATGGCCCTCATGGTTGGCTGTATCTTCATCAGTTTGATCCGACAATACTACTTGCTTCAGTTTTTTCCAGTTTGTGGTTAGCACTGGATTTCTAGGTGGAAGAACTTTCTAGTACAGAGCTTTGAACAAGTTATCTCTACCTCTTTGAAGATCTCATTTAATACCCAACTTCTCTACCTAACAGAGGAATTTCAAACACTAGAATAGGAAGTACATGAATACTCTAAAAGACCTTAAAGGTCCTTTCAAAGGGTGTTGAAAGACTTTTCTCCAAGGAAAGATACACCCGTGTGGCCTGTGTTCCCGAAGGTAGTGCGATTTAAAACAGAACTCCCAGTTTCACTCTTAGCTGCACCTCAAGTGTGGGTGGCCAGCTACCCGGCATTTGTGACATACTAACCCATTATGAAAGGCAGCTAAGGAGGTGGTCAAAATTCAGTAAGGCAACTGTTAGCTCCTCTTTCTCATTGAGAGCTGAGTTGGAGTCATGAAGATAATTTTTTTGGAGAGTTCCCTTAGTGTACTTGGAACCTCCCCAGTCTGATTGGGCAAAAAGAACGAGAATGCCTTTTCTCTCTTTTCAGGTTTATGGAAAGGAGCTCTGTGGTGAGTTAGACTTCTCCTAATCTGTTGTCTGACTCGCTCCTAAGAAACAGCTACATGGCTGAAACCTACAGCCATCTGGCTGTGACTGTGGGGAGAAGAGAGAGTGTCGCAGTTACTACAACTTGCTCAGAAATGTAGATTTTGATGCTATTTGATGAGATGATTGCAATTTGCTTATCCAGACTCTGTGTAGCCAAGGATGTACCCTGTGTTCTAAATGAGGTCACACGCTAGGTTACACATGGCGCAGAAGAGGGTTGACGTGGAGTTTTCCTAAGAACGTCACAAGAGGAGGGTGTGGGGTGTCAAAGCACCCACACGTGAGAAGTTCAGTGATGGGGGGTGTGAAAGGGCTTCCAGGAGGCTCTGAAGTACGTTATGATAGGAAAGTACAGCTTCAAAGATCTGCCAACGTCAGACAGCACCAAACTTACATATCTCGACAACACCAAGAGAAATGCGGTCTTTCTTGGCCCCGGCCTCTCCTCCCACCCCATCTCAACCCCAGGAGGAGCAGAAGCCTTGGGCGTGGCTGGGGGGAGGACAGAGCCTTGGCGGGGACAGCGCAGGTGAGCGCCAGGCCAGCACCAGGCCGTTCCCTGCCCCTGCAGACTGCGGGGAGTCTTTACAACCTTTAACTCCTGATGAAGTCATAGGTTTATTCATTTTGTTCAGCCATTGTTACATAGTATATATTTAATTGTATGAAAATATTGAGAAAATTATGGAGACTTCCCAAGTGTCTATAGCAGAATGGAAAAGAAGAGCACTAGCTCCTTAGAACAGGTTTAAAGTGGGGTGGGAAAAAATAAGGTTGTTTCTATGGCACTGGAGGAGTCTTGATTATCAACATGTGACTGCAGACGACAGAGTTGGAAGACAGATGTGAAGCTTGAAGAGCTTATCCCCGAAACAATACTGATAACCACAAGAGCTTCTTATCAGTCCTTCCTCCCCCACCTTATTTTGCAATGTACTTTTTGACTGCAGCTGGTGTAATTCTTCACTATTTCTGGACCCGTCTTCACAAATAACATGTCAGGTAAACTACTGAAGTGTTTATCTAGTTTTTAGAAATGTAGGCAAAAGTTGGAAGCTATGCCTAATTTCTCTCTGAGAGAGAGAAAGTACCTACAGATAATGAGGGCAGAATCTTTCCTCACACTAGGGACTATATTTTAATTCCAGAGATTGTCTGATTAATCTTCTACTAAAATATATGAGCAGTAGCAATGATAGATTTCTCATTGGCACAACTGTCTATGGACAGTGTCAAGGTAAGAATCCAACACTCTCATCAGGATGATAACTGATTGGAGCAAATGCTGTGGGGAAGAACCTTTCAGAGATAGCGAAGTCTTCTTATCTTGTAAAGCTCTTCACTGCTGCATTTTCAGCTGTTGAATACTGCTGGAGGCCTTCTAGTTGAACTCAGATGATTACTTGTTAAAAAAAAAGTCAAGGAGCAGAAAAAAGATGCAGAATTATTTACTCTTTTATTATTATTATTATTATTATTATTATTATTATTATTCTGAGCTTTCTGAAAATGGCCTTGGGGCTTTTCCTTTAATTACATACATGCTTTTCTCAAATGAAAGAGAAGTTGTGCTAATGTAAAAAAAAAATAATCAATATGGACATCGCACTTTCATTTGTAGTCTTTTTAGCCCTCAGTGTTATAGTTTACAATACGATTTTTTAAAACAGAACCGTAGGCAAATGTTATTCCTTAGTTTTGAAATGATCATCTTACTCATTTTCTTCAAGAATAGATCATAATTTTTGTAGATCACAGTTTTTAAATAAAAACTCCACTCTGGTAGGTGCACACCTAGGGCCCAACCCATGGCCCCCTCCCCAGAGGGATGTATGTCACAGTCCACCAACGTGGGCAGCCCTAACAACTGTGTCTGCACACAGCTCTCCTCTGGCCTTAGCATTGTATTGGATCAATTTAGTTTTTTACCAAGAATTTGGAACCAGGTTTCAGGATTGCTAATTTTTCAGACGTCTAACCTGAGGGAACACAAATTCCTGATAGAGGCTGGCATGATGGGGTGACCCATTTTGAGTGGGGGGGACATTTTGAGTCATCATGGCTTTGAGAAAAGTGAAGCCACTATGATTACAGACAAGAGATGAGATGTGAATGGAGGGTGCGAGCAGACGGTGGGCGAGGGCGCTGCTGGGGCTCAGGTGGGTTTCCTCTGGTGGTCCTGTCTTCGGTGATTCTAGTGATAGGCCTTTGATTTCATGACATATCTCAGTATCCTCACAACATTTTGTTCTTTTTGGTTATCCTTTGTCCTTTTTGTTTTAAGTGAACTTCTACTGTGTACAACCAAAAAGTAAAATTTGTTGAGTCATTTATCCAGTTGCAAAAACAAAACCAAACCAAGACGGTAACTCAGATTTTGACAGCCCAACAATCTCTTTGGCTGCCCTCACCAGTAGCTGATCACATAAAAATACACTTTTGGTGCCACCTCAGCAGTCTCAAAGAATGTAAAGCTTATATTCTTTGATTTACCATTGCTTTTTGTTATCTTTGTCTTAAGTCATCTGTTGAGCAAAATCGCAGCTTTCCCAAGCACACACCATTAGCTAAAGTCAATACCCAACCCAGGAACCAGGCTCCTCTAGACTGGGTCTCCTCCTTACCTTACCACCACACTCAGGAAGACTGAGACTCAAATCCAAGCTCTCCTACCGGTGAGCAGTGTGGTTTGTGATAAATAACAACGCTCTAGATTCAATTCATGCATAGATAGGATGAGAAAGACAGATAACTTCAGCTTTAGATTAATGACATTTGGAAGGAAAATCTGTAGTCTCAGGATTATCTAGCAGCATATTACATGGTTTGAAGACTGAGGCAGAGACAGCTGGTACAACAGCAAAAAGCTTTCTCACCTTCTTCCCTTAAAACATGTCTGTTTTGGTAGTGAATGCATGCCTAGAGACCACTTTTACCAGTCTCCCTTCTAACAGCGTTATTCTTCCTTACTCTAAGGTGTGAACTGGGCACTGCTTCAGTAGTTCACGTACACATGCGAGCAATGCCTCAGTTAGTACCCAGTAGCCTGGGGAGACAGCTTAATCATCACAAGAACCACCTGAGACAGGCGCCATTGTTATCTTCATGCTAACACACAAGCCAGTGAAGTAATCACTACTAATGGTGATAAGTGCTCGAAAAGGAATGAATGAAGTGAGCATAGGGATGCCACAGTTCAGCTGCTGGCGTCGTTATGAACGGCTTCTCTCGGAGGTGGCCTTCGCCCGGTTAGGAGGCCGAGGAGGAAGTGCGGGGGGTGGGGGTGGCGGCTGCTGACCAGGAAGCGCAGTTCTGTGAGGAGCTCTGCTTCACCGGGGGAAAGCTTGGTACCTTCGAGCAACGTAAGGGAGGCCACTGTGGAGCCCTTCCACACCAAATACACATGCAGTGTCCTTTGACTATTCTGAAAGGAAATTCATATATATATATATATATATATATATATATATATATATATATATAATTTTTTTTAAATACACAAGATGCCTTAAGTAGAATACAAAAGAGATGCAAAAGGAAGTAAATGTATTTAAATTAATAAGGATTTCAGTGTGTGCCATCTCATTCACAAACATTCCAGAGGGTATGATGAGGTTGTCTGATGTCCCCAAGTATCAAATCACTGTGAATGTGACATAAATACACTTTGGTTCAGTCGTGTCAGTTTCATGAGCCGAGTTTCCGTAGATGACATGATATTCCCACACGGAGGACAGTTTTTTTCTAAATCTTCGAACAAAATGAAATCCCACTTCCTTTGATTGACACTGGAGCTGTTTACGACAGTGATGAAATTTATTTGTTTTCACAAATGAGACATGATTTGGTTCGGGTAAGAATAAAGACTTGCAAATGTAGTTTACCCGGATGGGAGAGTCTGAAGGTTGTGTCACGTAGGAAGTTTCTGCAACGCTTACGGCAGGCACAGTTTGCTGCCCAGGGTGTGTGCCCCGCTCCTGGGAACCAGAGTTGACGTGGTGACGCCCGGGACAGGAGCACTGGGGGAGCTGGGGGACGACAGGCTGCTCCCCGGGGAGTCTGCCACGCACTGAGTGCACAAAGGGG
This sequence comes from Dasyprocta punctata, assembly GCA_004363535.1. Taxonomy (NCBI): domain Eukaryota; kingdom Metazoa; phylum Chordata; class Mammalia; order Rodentia; family Dasyproctidae; genus Dasyprocta; species Dasyprocta punctata. Next base: position 30,843 of record RJWM01005919.1, on the reverse strand, counting down.
CGCAGACTCCCCTTCTGCATCTCTGGTTTCTGCATAAACTTTCAATAATAACTTTTCAGTCTTTTTCCTTTGTTTTATGACTATTTCTTTTTGAATTAAAGTTTTTTTTATTAGAACCTGTTTGCAGTACATAATTGTGAGGAGTTGGTACACGCGTGTAACACATCTCCACTCTTTTTACACCCCCTGCCTGCCTCATCCCTTTCTCTTCTCCCCTCCTTCCATCTCTGGGGTTCCCTCCCATTTGTAAGAGATCTATCTTCCTGTTACCCATCATTTAGTTTGCTCTTTAACTTATGTATATTTTGAGTTTCCCATATAAGGGAAACCACGCAACAATTAAGCTTGTGTGTCTGATTTATTTTCCATCATCCATTTTCCTACAAACGGCTCAAATTTATCATTCTTCCTGACGGAATAGTGCTCCACTGTGTGTGAATACCACACAGTATTACAGTGATCCGTGCGTACCCAGGTTTATCCCCAGGACCACAGATCGCCATAGCTAAACCTTAGAGCCGGCGTGTCCATCAACAGATGATCGCGCGAAGAGACTATCTCTTGTAAATAGCATATTTTTCTGAGTTGTTTTTAGACTCACGTTGAGAGACATTCTCTAACACTTGCGTCTGTAGATTGCAAACCACTGCTAGGTACCCACGCTCTAGCACGGTGCCAGCAAACAGTGGCTGGTCCAGACGTGCTCCACGAGTGAACCCGCCACTTCCTGCACACTTTTCCCGTGTTCTGGAAGGATTCACCTTGATTTTATACATGATTATTTTTAAGCACTCCTAAATTACTTATTAATATTTTTGAAGAGTGAAGTTATTTATCCTGAAATCTCTTTATTTAAAAGGATTTCTGTGCTTCTCTCACTACTTCTTCAGTCTTTGTTAGTGAAATCTTGGGGTTTAGATGTACATTACATCTCAGACTCTTTTTCCACTAAGAAATCTATTTTTGACATTTATCTCTACTTTCATAACCAAATTTATCATTATTTGCCTGTTTTGTTTTAATTGGCCTCCATGGTCACTGCCTATTTTTTTATGTTGCTGTTTCTGTTTTTGAATGGTTATTTTTCTTCTTTCTATTTTTTTTTTTCCAAGAAGAGTATAAGGGTGGTTTCTTTTTAGAGATCTGGCGACTTTTAGGGAGAACCTGGATAAATACAGTCATCTCTCCATATCTGGGGATTCAACCAACCATTGGCTGAGAAAAAATGTGCCTATCCTGAACGTACAGGGACTTTGCATTGTCATTATTCCCTAAATGATAAAGCACAACATCTCTTTACATGAGATTTACACTGCATTAGGTAGTATATGTAATCTAGAGACGATTTAAAGCGTGCGGGATGACGTGTGTCGATACGTGAAGACACCGTGCCATCGTGTGTGAGGAGCCTGAGCATCCACAGCCCCGACCTGGTTTCCTGCTTCCTGGTCTCTGCGAGGCTGGTGTCTCTGCCGTGTCACACGCGGCCAGCACCTGCTGCCCGCCTCACTGCCAGCCCGCAGCCATGTGGCCAGCTGCCCACAGCCTGAAGCCTCTGAAATCCTGAGCCAGAATAGGTCTTTCCTCTTTTAAACTGATTTCCACAGGTGTTTTGTCATGATGATGAAACCCTAATGCAACCATTATTCATGTTCTAAACTGGCAATTTTAAAAACCAGGTTATGTGGAGCAGTTCTGTTGTTGGTCCTGAGACACTCCCTCCAGCCTCCCTTAGGAGATCAGGAGACACCCTGGAGGGGTGGGCAGGCATTCACTCTTCTTATTCAGCCAAGAAGTGTCTTGATTCATCTGGGTTTTGTTGAACACTTACAGGTTTTTAGCTTATAAACACATGTGAAAGGAAGAGGAAGACATGATCCTCAGCATTTGGATATTTGAGGAACTTAGGATCTTCTTGCAGAGGTGGAGAATCCATAAAAATAAGCAAGGAGCCAAGTGTAAGGCAGTGAATAATCTAGTGCTACACATAAGACAGACGGTGCATGTCACAAGCGAACAACTGCTTTGTGATATTGCATATACATATTACATACACACTCATACACACCTTCTATGGGTCAGACTCTTGAGACAATTTATTTTGACTTAGTATGTGTCCATCTCTCTAGGAAACTGGAAATCTGGATGTGACTAGAGCGAAGTACTCAGAGACCTTATAGAATGACGAGGAAAAGAATCAATCATAAGAACATAAATGCAAAACATGGGCTGAACTGGAACTGGGTGGCACGGGCTGCTTGAGGAGGCGCGTGGTGATGCCACGTGGATGTACTCTGGGAGATACGCAGTGGGGGGGGGGTAAAACGCCAGCGCCTTTGTCACTGCTGTGAAATTCATCCACACAGAGGAAGCGCTGGTACCCAGCGGTGCATTTTGCATATCTGGCACAAAATTATTGCTTGATTTGATGTAAATGCACCTAAAGTTTGTTTTTTGTAACTTAAATACTTGGGAAATTCCTGCCATGCTACAATTCGGAGGATGTAGCACAGAGAGGATAGAATTGGTAAATTGTGAAGCAATGTGGATGACTCTGAAACGCTCTACAATGTTTAATGCTACCTGTCAGGTTAACCAGGCCACACTGGACTCAGGCAAACATTTGGAGCGTGTATGTGAGGGCGTTTCTGGATAAGAGTGGCATTTGAATTGACAAACTGAGTAAAGCAGACAAGCCCCCCATATGGGTGGGCCTCATCCAATCAGCTGAAGGTCCCCTAGCACAAAAGGCCGAGTCAGGGAGAATTCAGTCTTCCCTGGACGACTGGCCTTTGGCGGCACGTCCGTCTTCTGCCGCTTTGGCACCGGGGCTAGGACTGTCCCTGTGCTGTGGTCCTCTCGCTTTCCTGGCCTGCAGACTAGGACTGAGATTGCCGCACTGCTCTCCTGGGTGTCCAGCTTGTTGATCTTGGGACTTGTCAGCCTTTGTAATTGTATAGTCCAATTCCTCATAATAAATTAATATCTCTGCCTCTTGTCTGTCTTTATGTCTGTCTGTCTCTCTGCTACTGGTTCTGTTTCTCCGAAGAACCCTGACTTAATACAAATTTTGGAATCAAGAGTGACTCCAGAGAAAATTACGAGAGAGTAAGTTTTCTGAATTGGCTCCGAGGTTCCTGGTTTGGCTACCCACTCTGATGAGATGTGGAAATGCTAGTAACTATTTTCAGTAGTAAGGAGTCCTGGTAGCCTGTGGCTGACTGAGCCACGGAGGTATGCAAAACAGTGCCATCGGAGTCTCCTCATTGGCCAATTACAAAAGCAAAGTGCTAATGAGTATCATGAGACTTACTTGTTGCTCTTACTGTTGCTGGGGAATGGGGAAAGAAAAAGAAGCCTCACAAGCCCCGTGGGCTCGGCATTTTTTACTGGTGTTCACTCAACAAAGGTGGCTAAATCAGGCACATTCTTTTTCTTTGGTACCAAGGATTGAACTCACAACCTCATGCCTACCAGGTGGGTGCTTAAGCCACTGAGCTAAATCCTTGGCCTTATTTTTCTGAGACAGGGTCTCACTATGCAGTTCAGACTGGCCTTGAGCTCACTTTGAAGCCCAGGCCGGTCTTGAACTCACAGTGCTCCTCCTGCCTCAGCCTCCTGAGTGCTGGGATTAAAGGCGGGTGCCACCACGTTGGGCACATTCTTGGTGACAGGGCACTTCTCTCCCTGCGAAGGCTGCTCAGTGGCAATGGAGCTGCTGAATAGTGGATGAATGGTGTACAGGGCAGTGTCCTGGGGAACCAGTAACTGAGTATTTATATCATCGCTTACTCTAAGATAAACACTTCTTGGGTGGAAGTTTTTTAATTCTATAGCTGGCTTGACTACTAACAGGAAAGTCAGGAAATAGGAATTCCAGCTTGGCTTTCAGCTTTCAGGATGTAAAGGGCATCTCTCAGTTTATTCCCCCTTCCATTAAGTAAGATACTCATATTAACCAAATCATCAAGCTGATATGAAAAATATTTTAATAAAAATATCCCCACACCGAAGCATCCCTTTGGTGATAAATAAAACGTTGGTGTAATGAGGCGGAAATCTCCAGCTCAGTGGGAGGGAAAGAACTACAACAGGAAATGCTGAGACTTTTCAGCCTCACCTGGGAACAATTACAATAGTAATCATAATCACAATAATAGCAAAAAACCCAGAAGTACTTCCCATTTCTGTCATGCCAGCACTAGAAGTGCTGTACTGAAGGAGGGCGGTAAATGAAACAAGGGAAGCGGGGAGGCCAGGAGAGGCCACACCGTGCCTAGGACTGGGGAGTGACCAGGTCGGGGGCGGTATGGGGAGGGCGTGGCCAGGTCGGGGGCGGGATGGGGAGGGCGTGGCCAGGTCTGGCGTGGGACGGGGAGGGCGTGGACAGGTCAGGTTGCTTCTGTCCCTCTCCCCACTCCGCACACGTGACCGCTTGAGGGCGATGCGTGGTGCTTTGCATTCAGAGCTCGAAGCAGGTTCTAATGCCGCCTGCAGACACAGTCCTCCCTGTGGTGTGTGCTGCTTTTGAATGTCTTGGTGTAAGCATGAAACGCCAAAGTAACATAGAGAACAACTGGCGGCTGGGACCGCTCCCTCCACTGAACCCAGGCCTTGGGCGAGGGCGCAGGTCAAACCCTGCCCCTTACAGGGTGCAGGAGACGGAGGCAGCAGCTGCCTTGGAAAATTCCCGAATTCCATGCCCGGAGGCGTGCGCTCGGAAAGCTGTCCTCGGAGCGGAGCGCAGGGAGGGTTCAGGCGTCAGGACTGCATCTCAAAGGCCCGGTGACGGCCGTGGAGGAGGGGACAGGACACGCGCGGGGACTCCGCGGGTCACGCTCTGGGGACCCCGCGGCCCGGGGCTCATGGCGGAGGAGAAGCTGGCGCCCACGCCGGGACCTCCAGGCCTGGGTGACAGAAGGCGGGCCCTCACCGAAGGGAAAGGCATTATTACACGTGGGTATTCAGGGAGGACGCCCTGCGGGAGAATCAAAGGTGGTCTCGATCCGATCCCGGTCAGTGCGGACTTCTCACCCACCGGTGCCTTCGGGACAGTCTTTTTTCTGGAGCCTCCTAAACTTGTTTTGAAGATTCCCAGCTCTCATTCCTAAAAATAAAATAGAATCTGCCATGCACCTGAGCTCAGGAGAGCGTTCATCGCTGTCACTAAACACGCGGAAAAGCCCGGGAACGCTTCAGCTCAGTTCACAAGCTGGTCTCCTGCGTCAGATCGTCTGCAAAGATCCTCCTGATTGGTGATGAGAAGTGGATTCATCACCTGAATCTCCTCCTGCAGGGGTCAGTAGGACTTTCTTGCAGAGTGCTTGAACCCTCTTGGGGGGCGTGGTCCGCTGGGTTGCTGGGCCCGGTCTTACACGCCAGGCAGCTCTGTCGGCTAAGCGTGCACGTTCATTTTTGGATTCTTGAGCCTGTCCGGGCGCACCCTCTCGAATTAATCATCCTGTGGATTTAGAAAACCTCTACCAAGTCCTTTTGCATTTCTTGAAGAGAAGAAAGAAGGCGTTAGCCTGAAAAAGACCTTCTCTAATGTGTCACATCATATAGATTTTAACATTTCAATATGCTTTCTTTTAAAATTCAGTGACTTTCCCAAACCAGAGAAATGAAAAGTTTGCATCCAACCACCGTCCACCAACACCAGCAAATGAAAAGCTTAATGCAATAAAGGAAAGAAATGGCTATTTAATAGTTCTTTTATTTTTCATTCAAGTCACATACGCTTTTACTGAAGCAGGCGTCACAGCATGGAGTCTGATATTATAGCAGTGTTTTCAGGAAGCAATAATTGAATACTCTTCATTAAAAAGGTTCATAAAAGAATCCTATTAAAACCAATACAAATAATAAACCTTGAAAATGCTGCTTTAAATTCCAAGAGGGTGGTGAAGATTTGCTACAGTAACAGTCTTCCTGTTCATAGGGTGATTTTAAAAATCTCGTAGACTGAATTTCCCTAAGCCACGCAGGCACCTAACTACGTGAAAGACCAGGGAATCTCAGAACTGCGTTCAGTTCAAGCCTGGGCCCTTCACAGCCAGTCTTCCCTAGAATTTACCCCTAATCCTGATAGGATACTCACCGGAAGGGCTAATTACCTTTAATCACTTAATTAGTAGGTAATTCTTACAGTGAGGCTAAACACCTGAGCCCACCAAGTCCCCTTCTTGCGCAGATCCAGTTGGTTTGAGGCACTGATTTTACTAAACGAGAATTTGGCCAAACTGCATGTGGCTGTAAATAATGGTAGATGAATTCAACTCAAAAATAGGAAGCAAAACGTCATTTTTGTTCCCCTTTGGGTCACAGAGGTGGCTGTGGAAGGTCCCCCGCCCCCAGCCAGACGGGCGGTGCCAGCTCCGCCTCCCACTCGGGCCTCAGCCCTGCCTCTGGCTTCCAGCGCGCAGCGGCTGCCTGTGGGGTCCCCGCCAGAGCCCCGGCTTCCGTTACTCCTCAGTGGCTTTTCTTCTCTGGATTTTCCCCTAAGCTTCCTTCTCGCTCACATGCTCTGACCTGCGCGTGGTGTGGCCTCTGACTGCCATCAAAATTCCTGTGGGCAGCCTTCGTGCCTTAGCCAAGGGCCGCCCATCCTTTCCTTGATTGTAAGTCTCAGACAGGTGCGGGGCACCGCTTAGAGTTTTATATACTCTGGTTCCATGGTTTCTCAGGTTTCGGATCCAGAAAGTTGGCGGCCCCATTGGCTGATCGCTTTTTGCTGTATGTTCTGAATCCTCTTGAGCCGTGCAGTGGCTGTCACTACCGCCCACGCTCGCAAGCCTTTCTCCCTCACTGCTGCCCGCTGCTCTGCGGCGCTCCCGTTCCTCACTTTTCCCAGGCAGCGTTTCTTGCTTCCTCTTGTGACTCCTCAGGCTTTGGGCTCCTTCAGTGTTTCCCAAATATTGCTTCCACCAAAAATCCGGAGGGTTTTTACAACACGGCTTGCTGCCGCCCCTGTGTTTCTGATTTGGTGGATCTAAGTGGGCCAGGGATCTGCATTTCCTCCAGCTTCCGGGGCTCTGCTGGCGGGGCGGGTCCAGGGTGACAGTTCGTGAACTCCCGCAGCTCTGGGGACCAGAGGCGGAAAAGGGGTTAAGTGGTTTAACCTGAAAGTTACTGTTAATCCTGCTTCGCTGTGCTTCTAGCTGGATAGTAGCTACTCAGCTAATAAAAACTCCCTAAACTACAGAACATCTCTAGCAGGATTGTTAAAAGGAAGAAATGAGATAAGGTTTATTAAGCATTTGAAGGAAAAGTGATTGTGGAGGGTATTTTTGTTATTACTTTTTATTTCTTCCCTAGAACTCAATTCTTAGGACTTCTAATTGAATCATAAAGGATCTTTTAAGCACCCAATTTGGTTAAGGGAAAGTGTGTCTGTTTAGAAAGTTAAGAAAATAAAGTTCTTTTGGGAGGATTTTCACAAAATGATGATTTTAAAATTGGCCTGGATGCGTGCAGTTGAGTTTTGAAGGAGGTTTCTCCTCGGGTTAGGATCTCACCTCAGTCATGGAAACACACACTTGTAAGACATCAGCATACATTATAAAGTTACAATAATTAAAAAAATCCTGGTATTGATTTAGGAAAAGGCAAATAGTTTAAAGAAACACTAAAAACTATGTATCACACAGGAACATACATTTATGCATATATATGTAAATACAAATACAATCTCGAGTCAATGAGGGAAATATGGACTATTAAATAATGTTGGAAAAATCAGTCACTGATTTTAAAAACTTTGACATATGCTTTATAACACATAAAAATAATTTCTGGGTACGTTTTTAGAATCTAAGAAGTGTTAAGGAAAATTTAGTGTGTTATTTGCATGATCTTGAGGCAGGGCATAAAGGTAAAAATTTCAGATTTGAAGCAAAAGAAATTTGTAATCTCTATGTGACAAAAGATATTTATCATAAAGTTGAAAGACAAGACAGACTAAAAGAAAATATTTGAATTGGGGCCAGGAATTTGGCTCAATGGCTTAAGTGCCTGTCTGTGAGGCACGAGTTTGTGAATTCGATCCCCAGTGCCGCAAAAAAAAAAAAAAAAAATTGAATTATATTGTTGGGTCAATTTGTGCATAATAAATCACTTTAACAATAAGGGAACAAACTGCATTAGAAAATACAGGACAACAGTCATTTCGAGAAAAGAAAAAATATAAATGTCTGATAGATCAATAAGATTTAATATTGCTAAGATTTAATATTGCTAAGACTATGGAAACCGAATTACTCTCATCTACTATTTGTGGAAAGGTAAATTTATCAACTATTTGGTGAGTATGTGTCAAAGGACACATACTGTATGAAACAGAAAGCATACTAGAAATTTATGCAACAGAGATATTTTCGTGTAGATACAATCACATTCACAGGAGTGTTTGTTGACACATTTCTGTTAACACTAAAAAATTTAAAACTATCTTTTCATCAATAGGAAAATGGCTGTTCTGGTTATTCACAGTATGGAATGCATATATAAATGGTAGAAGCTGAATTTTCAGTGAAAAAGTCTAGTTTCATGAAAGGCACCTTTTCTAAATAAAATACAACAAAACATCTGTTTGAAGTCATAATTGAACTTATATTTCTGTATGAAATCTTCACAGAGAACCAAAAAGAAGAATCAGGAAAACAGAATAAGAGAAACAAATCAGACATACAAGCTTAAATATCACCAACGAAACTTAAAACATATATGGTACAAAATAAGAGACAGACGACAGGAAAAAGGGAGATAGATATTTTGGAAATGGGAAGGTGACCAAAGATGGAGGAGAGGAAGAGGAGGAGATGTAACAAGAGCTGAGTTGTGTCGTGTGGGCAGACCAGCTCCCCACCATGAAGGTGGTAATTATGTGCTGCAAAGATGCACTGACAAAAAGTGAAAATTGAAACAAAAGCCTGCTCCGAAGGCACTTGCTTATAGTGCCACAAAGGAACACCTGAGCAGCTGCGGGCTCACGCAGGGTATGAAATGGGAACCGAGGCCTGTGGTAGAGCGTCACTGGAAAGCAGTGCATGGAAAATGCCCACTTGATAGCAAAGGGAGGGGAAAAGACACACACACACACACACACACACACACACACACACACAGAGTAGGTCACATTAAGCAGAAAAAGCCAAAAATGTCCAGCAGGAAAATGGGAAAAATTTATGCTATTTCCAGAAGAAGAATCATAAATGGCCAACAAACACACAAAAATGCTTAACTCCACTAGTGACTAAGAAATTATAAAGTAAAACCAACCAAACAAACATGTCTGTCAAATTGGGGGGGTGGGGAAGGAAACAACTACCTTGCACAAATAATATGGCAATGATCAGAAAACTTGAAGATACAATATACTATACGTTAGCAACCTATTCCTACATGTGTACCTCAGAGAAACTCCCACATAAGCACACAAGGCTGTGTCTACAATAGTGATGATAGCATTTGAAGTACCAAAACATAGGAACAATCTAAATGTTTAACAAAAGAGAAATGAGGCTGAGGCAGGTGAGTCACAAGTTCAAGCCCAGTCTGGGAAATTACCAAGACCCTGTCTCAAAATAAAAAATTGAAAAAGGGCCGGGGATGTAACTCAACATGAAGGCCCTGGGTGTGATGATCCCCATTACCAAAACACACACATGCACACACACACATATACATATATACACATAACAAAAAATAAATTATAGTGTAATCAAATAGTAGAATGGTAGATTGCAGTGAGAATTAGGAAGCTAGAGCAATATATGCCTACCCAGATGACTCTTGTAAGAGTTTTGAATGAAAATATAATTTGTAGAGGAAAACATACAATATAATACCATTCCTGTAATGTTTGCAAACATGCAAAAGAATATTAAGCATGGTAGTGTTTAGAAATACATATATTTCTATTTTTACATGTTATGGGGTGTATTCCTGTGTCCCCAGCAAGTCTCATGGAATCACGGCATGAGGGTGGCTGAGTTTGGTGTTCCTGATTGGTTTGTTGTCTGGCGCTGGGATTGGTGGTGTGAGGGCTGCACCCGCCCAGGGGTGGAGCCGACATACAGTGTAAGGGCGGGAAGAAGGTGTGGATTCTATCCCTCTTGCCTGTTTGCACTTTGCTGTTTGGCAGCCGCCATGAATGGCTGCCCCGCCATGCCACCCTGCCTTGCAGCCAGCTGAGTATAGACTAAAATCTCCAAAAACTATAAAAAACAAATCTTTCCTTCCCTAATTTTGGGCATCAAGTATTCTGTCTCAGAAATGAGTGAAAAATAACCAAGACACTACACTTGCAGGAAAAAGTAAAGCAGTTTACAGGAATAATAATACAGATTTAGAGTAATAGTTATCTTAGTGACCTATGGAGACGTGATGTGGTTGTGGATACACAACAGGAGACAAAGTTTCGTGTCCAGTGGTAGAGAATAGATGTACAATATTAAATATTAATGGACTGCAGAATATTTTCAATTTTGCAAAGTTATAATTATATAGATTACCCTATCAACTTGGAGAAACATGTTGGTATGATTAATGAAACACAATGCAGATTACAGGTGCTTCATGTTACATAAAAATACAGTGGCTCATGGACAGGTTTGAAAGGTAGTTACACGAAAGTAGAAATCATTTTTCTGTTCAAGTTGTCTATGAATAATTAAAAATTGTCTTTAAAATTCATGTCTCATAATCTCAATTTCAAATCATTTTTTGGATATACCTAAGTACCAAATAAAGACCTCAACGATGGTTAGTATTGATCTGATAACACAAAAATCTGAATAAGCTGCCATCTAGAATCTTTACAGCTCAGAACTGCTATCAAGTGTTAAAGGTTTGAAGCAGCTAACCTGAAGCACATATAATTTTTGTAATGGAACAAAGTGCATATGGGCAAATTGTATAATTTCAACAATTTTCTATGTTGAAATTATTTTAGAAAATAGATTTAGAATATATCTATATGTCTATTGATATCTCTATCTATCTATCTATAATAAAATGACTATGGGCCAATAAATGAATAAAAACTAGCAGTGGTGAGAATTATTATTATTATTATTTTGGGTACCAGGGATCAAACTCACAACCTTGTGCCTGCCAGGCAGGTACTTAAGCCACTGAGCTAAATCCCTGGTCCTATTTTTTGAGACAGGGTCTCACTATGCAGTTCAGGCCAGTCTTGTACTCACAACAATCCTCCTGCCTCAGCCTCCCGGGTGCTGGGATTAAAAGCACATGCCACCACGCCTGGCTGGCAGAGAGAATTATTGACAAGGCCAGTCTATACATTGGGGTCACCACTGCATGCTTCCCCTTCTGCATCACTTCTCATTCGAGTGTCTTTAGTTGGTGTAACATAGGCCACTTCCCCTCTCGTCACCAGTGTGAGAACTTCAGCATTTGCAAATCTACTGCAGGGAGGTGGGGCACGTGATGTATGAAACTATCAAGATATTGAGTTGTTAAAAAAGTGCCGATCAACCAAGAATACAGATGGCATGACTAGAGAAAAACTTCTACGAGTGGACAGTGAGACACGGACAACAAGGATAACATAGAAATGAGTAATGAGAGGATAAGATAAACTAGACTACCGGTGCTCAAACTTGAATGAGCATTGGATTCACACAGAGCGTTTGATGAGCACGGATTGTTTGAACCCAGGCTATAGTTTCCCATCCTAAAGCCTCGAATAGGGCAGAAGATGCTACAATTCTACCAGACTCCAAAGTGATCATGGTGATGGCTTCCAGACAAAATCCTAAGAACCCCAAGAACACTAGGCAAGTGCCTGCCTCTGAGCTATATCCTTAACTGAACCATGATTTTAATAGATTCTCTTTCTTAGTTCTGTTCACTGAAAGGGCCCTGGTACATCGACACCTTGCAAGAAAGGTGATATTAGTTTCTAAATACCAGTTCCACTAGAAGGAAGCAGAACTCCCTGGATTATTGGAGGAGACGCCTGGAACTTCTGTGTAGCGAACAGTGAAGCAGCACTTACAGAGTAATCTGAACATGCAAAGGCACAGGAGCAGTCCCTTGACTGCTGATTTTGAGAAAACATAAATATCAAAAATGACAACAGTGGATTACATATAGCATACTGAATATCAAAAATAATGACACATTTGGATTAATCCAGATTGTAGGACATTTTCTAAGGTTATTCATCTGTACTCTTCGAAGTTGTCAATATAATGAAATGCAAGTGAAAAGCATGCAAGATACTATCAAAATTAAAGAGAAGTAAAGAGACATAAAATACTAAATGGGATTTATAATCTTTTGTTGGATTTTAGATTTTAAAAGCACAACTGAAAAGAACATATTTACAGGCAATCAGTAATATTAGAGAATGGACCATATACTTGAAAATATAGTACTGTAGCATTGCTAATTTTCTTGGGTGTGAGATTGATGCTGTTGAAGAGAATATTTTTGTTTGTAACTGACTTTCAAATGGATCAATCATAAAGTGTGTGTGTGAGAGAGAGAGAGAGAGGGAGAGAGAAAGAGAGAGAGAGAGAGGGAGAGAGAGAAAGAAGGGGGCAGAGGGACAGAGAGAGATAAAACAAATTTGGGGGTATAATAACTGGTGGATCTAGATGAAGGATATATGCTCTTTGTTGAACTCATTCTTTCAACTTACTGTAACTTTGCAACTTTTCAAAACAAAAAGGAGAGTAACAAAAGATAAATAGTAAAGATTCACCATGAAATAATAAAATCTTATTTAGATATGTAAGGAAAACTTAGAGCTTGAGTGGTTTCTTTTATATGAGAAGCTTAAAATATAAATAAGCAGCAAAATAAAAGATAGGAAATAGGAAACAGGGAGATAGGTTTTGGGCAAAAGAAAAGAGACCAAGAGACAGAGGGAGTGTGCGAGGAGGGGAGAGAAAGAGGATGAAAGCACAGGACGGGCTGCGTGCACGTGCCAGCTCCCCCGGGAACGTAACCATGGGCTTCAGACTTGTACTCATAAAATAAAAAATACTGGAAATGAACAAATGATGAAAATGAAAGCCGTCCGTCTCAACTTGACAGACGAAGACCTAGGTCCATGAATGAATTAACTCCTCTGAAGTCTCACAGCAGTGTGCGTGAGGTTCTGTGAACTTTGTAAGTAACTGAGCATCAACTACGGTCCTCTGAACAGTTTTCCCTCTGGACTACTCACTCGAGGAAGCACATTATGCTGCATTTTATCAGAAAGAACAGACCTTCTGAGGATTTGTTTTCCTTTAGGTATCTGCTATTTTCTCCCTCACATTTTAGCGGGGATTGAAGTGTCACTAGGGATGCTTTCTATTTCTTAACCCCGTTCTTTGTAAACTGGTGAAGCAGTTGGAAGTCCATTAGCTCTGTAGAGCAAGGTAGCAGACATACTGAAGGAAACAGTAAAGCTAGAGTATAAAAGCAGATTTTAGCTAAGATTTAACATTTTGAAAATCAACATAATCATTTGTTAGTGTTAGTAAGGACTCGTTTTCCAATCGTGGAATTTGATGTCACACTTCACTAGCAGTACCACGGCCTGCACAGAGGAGACAGTGCGATGCCCTGGGTGGCTCCTGCCGTGCATCTGGACACTGGGTCGGTTCCTAGCCTGCCCCTCACTGGTTGTGAACTTTCAGCAAGCTAAGGAAGCTCTTCAGTTCCAGTTTCTTCAAGTGTAATGTGGGAAAAGTAGCAATGTTGAATCTGTAGGTTTGTTGAGAAGATTGAGTGAGAATGCCCACAGCACAGGGCCTTGTACATAGAAAAGATCATTTTTTTATTAAGCTGTATATTGTCAAATAGCCATTTTTCAAATGACTAGAAAAACTGTAAATGATATCTATTTTACAGATTTCTGCAGCACTTCCGCTTGCACATTCACATATGATGACTTCACTAAGAATTGGTGCTCACAAAAAGTAGACTGTTTTGAGATGAAAGTATGTTTTTTGGAATAATCATTGTATCTGTTGTCCTTTCAGTGTTTCTACTTTAGTCACATGCAACGACGTTCAGTTCCCTCCTATATGTATCAGGAAATACACACACACACACACACACACACACACACACACACACACACACAGGTTTTCTTCAAGCAAGTTGCATTGAAATTGATACTACAATGATGCTTTTATTTTCCTATATTTTCCGTTTTACACTTGATTGACTTTCATGATGTGTTTAAGGGCATCTAGCAGTAAAGGTTTAGGGCTAAACTAGACTCATACTTTGACTCAGCTTAGACCCGTGTTCTGACCTCTTTTTAGTCCTTTACCCTTTCTCATTTGTGCACTATTTTATAAGTATTTATCGAGTGCCTGCTATGCACAGTGCTAAGGGAAAATTGGTAAGAATAGTAACAGTTCTCTAGGAAAAACCACCATAATTAGAAATATAAATCATACACATAAGTATACACATAAAGCAGGTGATAAAACATAAATGTGAGTGGTATGGTAGGAGGTTAATAGAGCCGAGAGTGATCAGAAAGCCTTTCCAGTTTAAGGTAAATGAGATGCTTTCTAAAATATGAACAGAACTGGCTGAGAAAGGAACTGTGTAATCAAAAGCTTAGGATAGAGATTTAGCTTAACCTATTGTCAAAAGGAACAATAAGTAGAGTATTGGGAGGGAGTTCAGAAATAGGTAGTGTGAAGAAAGATCAGAGAGCCGTAACACACATCTTGCCGTGAAGAAAACAAGCTTTTGAGAATATCTGCCAGTGGATAACTTGATTGAAGGACACTTTCATAAAAATTTACTATGTGGCGATGCAATGAATTACACTGAATTACATTACAATGTATCTGAGGAAAATGGAAAAAAGACAAGAATCTGAGAGTAAAAAAGTGGCTGAAAATAGGTCCTGCATTTAGCTCCTTGAGGGAGTGACGCTGGCTGTACCTATGCATAGTAGGACAGCCTCAAGGGGCTGGGACTGGAGACGAAGCCAGAGAGCCGGTCCTCAAGGTGCCCGGAGGGTTTACGCACAGAGCCGCAGCCGGCTGACCCGGGCCAGGAAGCCAGTGGCAAAGGCACAGAAAAGGGGTCCGGGCGGGGGCTGTGGCTCAGAGGCACCGTGCCCGCCAGGCAGGCGCAAGGTCTCCAGTTTGACTCCTGGTATCAAAAAAATCAAAAAGAAAAGAAAGAAAAGGAGTAGCGACGGTTAGAGTTTCTCCCCGGAGTGGACCCTCACTGGCGCGTGCGGTTTAACAGACAGCGCTTTGTGTCACTGCCCAGTGCGCCCAGACGCAGGCGTGGTTTTGAGAAGGAGCACACAGCCATCGCATAATGACTCTGGATTAAAAAGTATTCGACAAGCCGTAGGCGCACAGCTCGGTAACTTGCCAAGGCTTGATTCTCAGTGTTATTGCTGCTTGCTGCCTTTAGACCTTCTGGATAAATACGCTGGGCGTTATAATTATGACAAGCAGAACACGGCAGACATTTACCATCACAAAAGCATTCTGGATTCAAACGGAAAAAGTACCCCAGAGTCTCCGTCTTTGTGGATGAGGGATTAGTCAGGGCACCCAGGGAGGATACAGCGGAAGCGGGTTTGGTAAAGAGTCATGCCAGCTTTCGTGAGTAGACTCGGTTCACCTCAGAGACAGCACAGGACAGAGGGGGCCTGGGAAGGCGCCCGACTCCGGCGGTCCAGCTCTGCCCTGGGCCTGGTACCCCTCCATCCGGTCAGGGCTCCCTCTTCTCGAGGATCAGACTGCATAAGGCTGGTTCGAACGGCTGAGCTGTGGCTGTGAGCAGGCCTGGCTCAGTGCGTTGGAGTCAAAACCAAATGATCGCTAAGGGGAGCGTGGCCGTGGGGCACAGAGTGGGGGCCGTCTCTGCCCAGTCAGCCGGGGAGCAGAGGGAGACGGCGCCGGCCGGCTGGGGAGCTACCCTGGGCTGGAGGATACTCTGCGGCACACCCCGGTGATAGCATGCACAGCGTCCGCGGCCGCGGTCGCGGGTCTCGCGGGCACCCGGGGAAGTGTCCCAGGGGCGACACCCGGTTACCGCGTGGTTCGTGATGCTTCTGCCATTTGGGGCCCGCAGTGAGCATCCAAGCAAGACCGCTTCTCGGCGCTTCGAGTTCCGATCGGTGGTTTTCTCTGTGCACCGACCATTGCCCTGGGCTGCACTGCTGGGGAGCCCTCGGGAGAGGTCACCTTTCGGCAGAAGTGCGTGGGCCGTGGCTGTGCCGTCTTCCTGCCTCGCTTAGACCTGGCACTATGCCCAGTGGTTTATGTACTTTCAAAACCACTGGGGAATTACGGTGTGAAATGCCTGGTAATTTCGATTAGGCCTTGAAGCCCTCTAGGGAATTGGCTGGCAATTGAGAAACTAATATTTATAGTGGGTCCAAGGAAAGAATAATATTTGAGAAATTTTGTGGTGACTAGGTAGTATTTCCCTTAAGCTACTTAAAATCAAATGATTATATGTTGAATTCCCTTGAAAGTACCAAACAGATAAAAATAACTTCCAAAGCAGTTTTCCTATGACTGTAAAACCTGGTCATATGCAACCTATCTCAATGAAAGTATTGGCCTCGTTGAGAGAGAAACTAAGGAGAATTTACATTTTGGTGTGAAAGTCAGGATGATTTTTTTCTCAGTAGTTTGTTTCCTGACCTGAGAAAATATTTGCATATAAATGTGTAAAGGGAATTTCAAAAGAGGAACTAAAATTTATTTTCTCTGAGTGTGTGTTAACATAATACCACTGAGATGCAAAGATCTGATTATCTGAATATATTACTAACGTTTTCCTGGAAATTTCCATCTCAAAATCAGTCAATACTTTCCAAAATATATCTTCACAAAAGATGAAAGAGAAGAATCGCGTGTCAGTGGGCTTTCCTGATTATTTCCTAGTGTGTGCGTGTGTATGCCTTTTCTGGAGACACTCTTGCTCCTTAAGAAATGTTACACTGAGTCCTCAGAGGCTTAGGGTAAGTGAATGGTGAAAGCAGATGGGCACATTTATGTGTGGCTCAGTTGTTTATGTTGTTAAATATTTATCTTTCTGCCTGTGAGTGTTACAAAAAACAATGGACATTTTAAAATGAAAGGAATAAATTAGAATGAGTGAATTAGATGCCTTAGTTTTATTAAAAATTCAGGGTATAGGGTAAATTGTAAGTGCCACATGGATAATTTAATTCTGTTTCCTGCAGTGGGGGAACCCTTCATTCCCTGATCTTGCTGTTTTAGAAGGGTACTGCACACAGTGGCGAACTTTTGGAAAGCAGCTGCAAAACTGGAGCTCCCACTTATTTGCCAATATTTTATGATCAAGCAGATGCGTATGCAAATCACACCTGTTATAATTCCAGAAGCTCTACCCCAGTCAATCACTGCAAAATAACTTCTGTTAGACAGAAGACATAAAATATATCAAAGAATCTGGAAGGCTGGACAACACAGGTGGTGTAGCTCTCTGACCAGGGGCACGGCTGAAACACATGGTCACATTCTCCACGCTTTCATGGGACTCCAAGGAGTACTCAGTGACCAACCAATGAAACTTTTCAAGGGTGGGAAACTGAGCAGCCCAGGCAATGTACTGGGGGCAATAAGCTGCGTCTTGCTACGTGAGTGCTTTCCCTACGCTGTTCTGTCCAAGAAAATCCTGAAGTGGTCGTGGCCTTGTGCAGTATAGTAACAGCAGGTAAATTGTATTGTGAAAGTCAAATTTGTTCTCTGGGAAGGTGAAGGGTGAAGTACTTGGCACTGTTTTCATTACTCTTAAAATATTTTTATGTTTATCTGGCGCAAACCACATGTCATAACTTGCAAGACACTTGCTCTTTAATGATATATTCACAAGGTAAGTATCTACTGGTTCTGTAACCCACATTCTCATGTACCGCTGTTTGAATTGAATGCAGAATGTTTAAAAGTTCTGAAGAGATGTTTTTCACAGAAAAATAAATCGATTTTAAGTTGATGATGGGCATAGTATAAACTGGCTTCTGACAGATCTCTGCTTGTTCCTTCTCTGTATGTGGCCTCATGTTACGTTTACTTAGTGAAAACAGGCTGTTTGGTATATGCTCAAAATTTACTGTGCTGTTTGAAAACAGCACAATTGTTTTCACTGCATTCTTTGCAGACACTTAACAACTTATGGCTGCTGACAGCAATAACTTTGTTGCACATGCTCTGTGCAGTCCGTAGGAGACACGTTACAGTAGTCTCTCCAGCTCTCAGCTGATTGTGTCACCAGGAGCCTCTGTTCTTGGCCCATAATCATTTCACACACTTCATTCTCAGTCGTCTGTTCCTGTATTGCCACAATGAACTGCTTAAATCTTTGGAATAGACATAGGACATGCTATTTTTCAAAAGAATTTTTGTGTTTTTGCTTTCTATGACTTATACTGATGTGTGAGACACATAGAGGCAAATATTTATTTATTTTATTAGTATTTGCAGTGCACAGTGGTTACATTTATTGTGAGGAGTTTGTGCATGCACATAGCACATCTTCATTGTTTTTTCTTCCCCTACCCCTCCCACACTTCCCTACTTGTTCTCTCTAGGTTTACTTTCCATTGCAAAAGCTCCAATTCCATTTTTGGTTGGATTCATTTCATTCATTCCTGTTCCTTCTTTTTTCTCTCTCTCCTCCTTCTTTCTTTTGGAAGAAGATAGTCCTACTTCCTATTGTCTATCTTTTATTTTTCTCTTCATTTATATTTTGGGTTTCTCATATAAGCGAAGCCATGTGATATGTAGGCTGGTGTGTCTCATTTATTTCACTTCATGTTATAGTCTCAAAAGTGCATCGGTTGAGTGTGGGCAGGAAGAATGAGCCGGATATGCCCCATGCACCTTCAGGCTGCCACTGGAGATGCTTGCTTCCTGTGGGCAGCCAGAGCAGGCCAGGAGAATCAGACAAATATGCCCCTGTGCAACTGCAGCCATCAAGGGAGTTCCAATGTAGCCACGCAGGCTGAGGGGAGAAGCAGCCCCTCCACCATGCACTCATGGCCATCAGGGAAGCCTTAGTGTAGCTGCACAGGTCTGGAGAAGCCCGCCCTATGCCACAGCCTCCTTGGGAACTTGGTTCAGAGAAACCCAGGTGCTTGGCTCATTTCCCTACACTGTGGAGGGACAACCGAAGTGGGAAGCACCTGGGACCCCACAATCAGCTTGTTGGGAGGAACCCAGGAAAATGGCAAAATGAAAGAGCAAAAGGCTATCTCAGACCTCCAGCCCACACAAAACAAGCCTGGGAGATAAAGACATGGAATAAAATGGAAGTTACACCCCTGAAATCTCTGAAAAGATAGCAACTGAATTAAAGAAAAAACTTCAAGAGGCTATAAAAGTAATCAGATCAGAAAGACTATCTCAGGTAAAAGAATAAATTGCAAACATAATGAAAGAATTGTTGGACATATCTAAAGAAGATATAGATAAAAAACAGGAGCATAGGAAAATGATGGAAACCTTGGATGAACAATATAGGAATGAATTACAGAGCATGAAACAGATTTCAAGAAATATCCAGGAAATTAAAAACTCCACTGAAAGCTGGAAAAACCACTTGAAAGAGACTGAAGATAGACTTTCAGACCTTTGAGATAGGATTGCAGCTAGCTACCATAAAAGAAAAGATGTCTTAAAAATAACAAGGAACCAGGAAATAACAATTCAATGGCTACCAAGATGATGCAAAGAAAAATACTTTAAGAGTAAAAAGTGTCAGTGAAAAAGTGAGGGCCAACACAAATGACATTAAAAGACTATTTACAGACGTAATAGCAGAAAACTTCCCAAATATGGGGAAAGGACCCGGCCTACAGATATGCGAAGCATCTAGAACTCCAACTAGCCATAACCAATATATATCTTCACCCAGACGTATAATAATCAAGATCCTAGAAACTCAGCACAAGAACAGAATATTAAAGGCTGTTAGAGAAAAGAAACAGATCACCTATAAAGGAAAACCCATCGGAATCACAGCAGATTTCTCGTCACAAACCATCAGGTCAAGAAGAGTCTGGAGTGAAGTGTTTCAAATCCCTAAAGAAAACACCTTCCAACCCAGACTGATGTACCCTGCAAAACTATCTTTTGAAATTGATGGAAAAATAAGATACTTCTATGATAAAGAACAGCAGCAGAGGAGGATCGCCAAACAGGGCAGACAATCAAACGAAAGGAAAAGTGGAGGGCCAACAGCAGGAGGATAGCATGGCAGAGACTAACCAATGCATGCCAGTTGTAACCATTAATGTAGATGGCCTCAACTCAGCAATAAAAAGAAACACAGGGAGAGTGGATCAAGAAACAAGACCCATCAATGTGCTGTGTACAAGAAACACATTTAACTCAAAAGGAAATTCATAGACCAAAAGTCCAAGGAGAGAAGACAATGTTCCATGTGGCAGGAAACCAGAAAAAAGCAAGGGTAGCTTGCCCATCAACTACAGAATGGATAAGAAAGATACGGTATTTTCATATGATGGAAAGCTACTCAGCTACAAAGAAGGATATTCTCGAGGATCTTGTAGGTAACTGGATGCAACTTGAGATCATGCTCATGGGTGAAATGGTTCAGACTCATCTGGGTGAATATCATGTTATCTCCTAGTGTAAAAAACTGAAAGAGTTAGAGGGATTCGAAATGTACAATAGATGTTAAGAAAGTGGTGGGGAGGAAACATCTACAAAGGGAAGGTGGTAACCATTGTTAATTTCCTATTATCTTGTTTTGAATTCCTGTATCATTTTCATAGTTTTGTTAGGTTTGGTTTTATTCTGTCTCGTTCTGCTAGATTTTACTGTGTCTGATGGTATGTGCAGCTATTTTGAAGATAATGGGTTGTACTATGGTAGCCATTGTTGATTTCCTATTATCTGGTGTCACTTTCATTCTTTTGTTTTAATTGTTTTATTCCATTTTGCTTTGTTTGATTTTATTATGTCTGATGATATGGACAGACATTTTGAAGAAAAGAAGACACATTATGGTAGCCATTGTTGGTTTCCTATTACCTTGTTTTGAAGTCCTATTTTGCTTTCATTGTTCTGTTCTGATTAGCTTTATTTTGTTTTGTTTGGTTTGGTTTTATTCTCTTTAAAATGAAAAAAATGCATCAATTTACCTCATTTATCTTTATAGAAAAGTCATACTCCATTGTGTATAAATGCCACAGTCTCTTTATCCATTCACCTGTTTATGGGCATGCAGGTCATTTTCAAAATTTAGCGTTTATAAAATATTCTGCTATAGACATGGGTATGCATGGGTTACTGTAATATGATGACTTTAACTCTTTTTGGAAGATACCTAAAAGGGAATAGCTGAGTCAAATGGAATTTCTGGTTTTAGCTTTTTGCGGATTTTCCATAGTAATTTCTATAGTGGTTGTACTAGTTTACATTCACAGGAACAATGTGGAAAGGTTTATTTTCCCCATATCTTTGACAGCATTTGTTATTATTTGATTTCTTGATGACCATTCTTTCTGGAGTAAAATGAAATCTCAGTATACTTTTGACTTGTGTTTATCTAAAGGCCAACAATGTTGAACATTTCTACATGTATTTATTGGCCACTTGTACTTCTTCTTATGAGAAGTGTCTATTCATTTCAGTAGCCCATGTTTTGAGTGGGTCTTTTATTTTGGGGAACCTAATTTTCTTGAGTGCTTTATATATTCTAGATAGTAGTCCTCTGTCTGAGGAATAGTTTGCAAAAATCTTCCCCATTCAATAGGTTGTCTCTTTGTTCTGTTCATTGTTCCCTTTGCTGTACAGAAGCTTTTTAAATTTGTTATTATCAGATTTGTTAATTCTGAATACCATTTCTTGTGTAACTAATATTCTGTTCAGAAAGTCCTTGCCTATACCTATGTCTTCATGGGTTGACCTATTTTATCTTCCAGCAGATTGTTTTTGCTTTAACATGTAGAACTTTGATCCACTTTGATTTTAGTTTAGTACATGGTCTAGGCTCAATCTTCTGCACGTGGATATTCAATTTCCAGCACCATGTTGATGTTTATTTGATCTTTTATGTCAAATAGCATTTGTTTTACAAAGTTGGGTGCACTGTTGCTTTTGCATATATTTATAATTGCTATCTCTTCCCATTGAATAGTTCTCTTAACCAATATATAGTGCTTTTCTTTACCTCTTTTGATCAGTTTTGCCTTAAAGGCCACTCTGTTTGAAAATAGGACAGCTACTTATGATGTGTTCTTGCTGCATGGAGTATTGTTGTCCATCTTTTGATTTTTAGTCTGTGAGTTCCTTTTAGGGATAAATAGACTTCTTTAATACAGCAGACTGTTGGATTTTGTTTCTTGATCTATTCTGTCAATCTGTGCTTTTTGACTGGAGAATTGAGATCATTCACACTGAGAGTTACAACTAATATAATTTTTTTTTGCTATTGCATTACTTTTCCACTGCTGATTTCCTTTATTTTTCTTTATTTACTTGCTCACCCTGCCTTGTGCACTTATTCCACTGGAACTTTTCACATTTTTAGCTTCATTTTCTCTTTGTAAGGTATCCTTGAGAATTTTTGGACTGCTGGTTTCAGGGTCATGAACCTCTTTACGTGTTTCTGACCTCACATTTGTTGTTTCTGACCTCACATTTGTTGTTTCTGTTGTCCATACTTGAGGCAGAAGTTTTAATCTCCTGGATTTCTGTTAGGAACTTTTAAAAAATTGGATTCTACTGCTTTTATATGCTGGACATTCAGGTTTTGCGTCTTCTTTAGCTCTATTAGCTTTTTGTTAGTGTCTTTTATAGACTTACTGATCTTTGGTTTCCTTAAGATCATTATCTGTTTTGTTATATCATTTTTGAACTTGCTAAGCAAATTTATGTTCTATTTTGTTACCTCCACTATTATGTTTTCAGATCACTTGGCTTTGTGGCTTTGATTTCCTCTCCTTCAGTTGCATCCACCTCCCATCAGCTTTGGGGTAGCTGGGAGTTTGGAGACATTTTGTTGCTTTGTCTTACATTTTTATTTTCTGTTTGTTTATTTTTTTCTGTGTTGAAGCTTGTGGGTTGATAACAGTGGGTAGTTATGGATACCCTCCTTAGTTAATGTCTAGTTTTCAAAGATGTCCTCTCAGTATAGCTAAATATTGGCCTTCACTTCTGTCCCAGGATCCAGCTACTTCTATTTCCTTGGGAGTGGAGGTTGTAGCTTATTTGCCCCCGTACCCATTCTTTGGGAATGGACTGCAGCATTGTTTATAATTCACAAACTACCCAGATATCATCATACACAGAAAACCAGTTGATAGCAACAACTATGTCACGTTGGCTAAAGTAGCAAAATTGGCAATAACAGTGGCACCAAATACAAATGGAATGTTGAAAAACCCTAAGGACCAATAATGCACTATCCTTAAGCCCAGAAAAGAGATCTATGATTATATTAGAAATGGAAGAAAACCAGGTATTGACTTAGATTTACTATATTTACTACTCAATATCTACTTTACCTCCACTAACAATAGAAGAGTGTTCAGTATTAAGTAATAAGATATGGTTAACTATCTCTAGATTTATAAAGCTTAAGGATTATATAAGTAGACCTAGAGAGTATGGGGTTTGGGGACATGAAAAAAGTAAATTTCGAAAAATTCAGTTTGTGAGGTGACCACTCTGCTAAGAGGTATCCCAGACCATGGCAACTGTTTAAACTGAATCGTGTCCTCTTCTCTTCGGTACACAAGGAAGCAGTTGGACCACTAGTCTCTGCTGGATGTGGGCAGCGGGATGGAGACTCAAGCAGACCACGGAACTCAGTGCCATCACCTTCAGATCCAGCCGCCTCTGAAAGCCACGCTTGCTGAACCTGGCCTCCCATGATGGAATGCAGGCCCTGTGTCCTTCCTGGCTAGAGCTTGAACTTCTCAGAGGATCTCAGGGAATCTATGTCTAGCTCTCACCCTTTTACATCTGTCTCCCGTGGCTGTCTCTATGGTAGGTTAACACTTCAGTCTTGGAGTGAAACTGGTCTTCTATGACTCAGTCCCACAAAATCAACCCCTTCTCAAAATGCCAGCTGATTAAACTCTCTGACAAAATGGCAGGCACCGCACTGGATTTCTTCTACTCTGTCCCACCATGAAGAAGTCACTCTTGGGGTAAACCCCTCTGCTATTTTTTCAGTTTACACTAGCCCACAGGCTTTTCTTGAGGGTATCCTTGGTGGCCCACTGGTTATTTCTCTTGAAGTAGCTGGCTCTTCTGGGGTTTACCTCTTCCACGGGGCTTTGGTGTCACCCTCAATCAGGTCAGCCATTTGGTGGCCTCCTCTGCAGCTCTACGCTGAGGGCAACCAGGGCACAGAGCCTGCTGGAAGTTGGTGGTTTGATTGGTGTGGCACGAAGTCTTCTCATGGCACAACAGAAAAGTGAACATATTACAGATACAAATACTTTTGTAAAAATTCATATGAACACATTCAGTAAATGAGGTTCAGATAGGAAAATGGAACATTATTAACAACATCTTTCAGATCAAAAACCGGTCTCAATTTGAAAAAAAACCTAGCTTACTTTTGCATATTTTTCAACTTTGATTAAAAATACATAGGTACAAATATTTTGCGTATATGTAGCTCAGTTTATTTATTCTTGTTGCTGTATAAAATTTCATTGTTATATACATATGCCATATTAGTTTTCATCCTTTTTAGAGTTGGGCATTTATGTAGTCTTTAATTTTTAGCTGTTACAAATAAAGCTGTTATGCGCATTCTAGTTTTGCATTTTGTGAATGTATGCATATGTTGTAGTTCAGTATACTTCTAGAAGTAGAGTTGCTAGATTGCAATATATACTTGATTTATAGAATTTCAG
This sequence comes from Dasyprocta punctata, assembly GCA_004363535.1. NCBI lineage: Eukaryota > Metazoa > Chordata > Mammalia > Rodentia > Dasyproctidae > Dasyprocta > Dasyprocta punctata. Next base: position 5,963 of record RJWM01005919.1, on the reverse strand, counting down.
GAAAGTAATCAATTGAATTAGTTTTTCAGAAATATCTTTCTCATATCAATGAAAAAAACAGATTAAAGAATGGTGAGAACAATGTAGGTGGAAACTGTTGCAGTTTTGAACTAATAGTGTCAGTGAAATAGAAATAAAGAGATAGATATGAGAGCTATTTATGAACAAAAATAATTGGAATTGAGGACCTAGTTAGCTATGGGGGTGAAGCTGGGGATGACACCCAAGCACCCAACTGAGTGGATATTGGTCTTATTCGTGAAGATAGTGGCAACAGGAAAACCACCACATGGGCACAAATACGCTTCCAGGATATTATGCTATTATTTCTTCTAAAGATGAGGAAATACACAATAATACAGATAATAGCTAACAACTGGCACATTTTCTCCAAAATGTTTACTTTCTCCAGTTCTTGAATTGCCAGGAGAGGTTCTAAGAATTATATCTATTGACACATATAAAGGGCTCAAGGGGACAGACCTACCTCTGTTCTTCAGAAGTTATATAGGTTTGGACTAGCTACTTAATGTCTAAGGGGCCATTTTTCATCGATGACACAAGGATAATAATGCAGATTTTATTTGATTCAATGAGATCAAGTGCATAAAGTTTCTATCAATTAATGCCCAGCACACAATAATTTTAAATGATAGCTATAACAATAAAAACTTACTCCATTTAATTATCACATATTAATGCTTTTGTTACCATTTATATTCTCAAAGGATAGACCACCTTCCTACTTTCCAATCCTTCTCGATAATTTATCTTAAAATCTTAGTATTGGGATGTTAGGTAAAAATTAACATTGTATGTATTTAGTAACCTTAAGGTAAACATAGCCATTCCCTACCAGGCAGCCTCTTGTTTAAAATAAGGATGTGAGAATATTTAGATCTTACCCTAAATATATTCCAATTTTATCCACCAAACTTGTCCTGATATTTCACTGATACATAACCTATATTTCTTTTTAAGACCTCAAGATTTTACCAAAGATGAAATCTCCATTGATAAAATTCTACTACATGTTCTTGAGTTTTAAAATGTGAAACTGATTGTCTTGGAAACAAATTTGCACAGAATGCAGTTTGTAAAAACTACCGCTTCTGTTTTACGGTGTAGAGATCATTGTGTTCACCACGTGTGCCTCCATCCGCAGGGGAAACAGACACAGCGTCATGGCAGCTTCCAAACCCTAAAGCCCTCATGGGACTCAGTAGAATCAATGAAACACTTGCAATCCAGCTAGATCTTTTTTGGGCTTCTGTGTACAGGGGCAATGAGTGAGACAGATTCCCTTGACTTTGATGCCTTGTATTTAGATCCACTGGCTGTGCCGTGCAGGCTGGGGAGGAATTTCAAGAATGAACATGTTAAACATATTGCTGGTTTCATCATCTCAGTAGTCAGGATAGCAGAGCAATACTTTTAGAGAGCCTTTTGAATCCTTAGCTATTTGCTTCTAGGCAATTCGTCTCTCCCTCTTCACTGCTTGTCTCTTACCTCTCCTCTTCACACACAAATTCTTTATTGCTCTATTTTCATACAGTAATTCAATGAAATAAAAGTATTGCAGTGGTTTCAGATAATATTATTATGAAATAATGTTTATTACCTGTACAAGGTGAGAACGACATATACCATTCAGCGATTCATTGATTTTTCTGACACCTGAAAAGGACTTGGGATAGACCTGCATTAGAGCATTATTCCCCTGGCTATACTCTCCAATTACCCGGCTACAGAAAGTGGTATCATACGACTGTACTTTGAACACTGAAACACAGGTGGAAAGAACACCACTTAAAAATGTCTCATACTGATTTTGGTGGTTTATTTTATTGGGACTTGATGCAGCTGAATGGAGATTAGCATTTTTAGGTCAGACAGACCTGGATGCAGGACACGGCTGGGGATGACGGGGGTACCGTATGCACCCACGTGCCTCATTATATTGATTTGAGGATTTGGGAGGAATATTTTGTTTGCTAAAACACTAGAAAAGATGAACATATCCGTAACAAGAGCCTAAAGACCTTACTGCCAGTAAATTCTGAGCTTGCCTCCACACAGTTGTCTCCTGAGTCCAAACTTAATATAACCCTTAAATATCAAGAGAAATAGCTGAGGGCATAATGCTACTCCACACTGCAATAACATATTTTAGGAAAATGATTTCCCCGCTACCATGCCCAACTTCAATATCATCGTTTGTTTTTTCTTTTTTTTGGTACCGGGGATCAAACTTACAACTTCGTGCCTGCCAGGCAGGCGCTTACGCCACTGAGCTAAGTCCCCAGCTATCTTCGGTATATTTTATAATTCTTTGTATGTCCCACAAAAATAATTAAGTGAAATGAATAGCACCCCAGAAATTTTGTCTTCTAGGGCTGTTCAGTGCAGCCTCTTCAGGCTCGATTTGTTAGCAGTGAGGGACGGAAATTGGTGTAAGGACTGGGAGTGGAGTGGTGTCCACATCCGTTGGCACTGGACACCGCTGTGGTCCATCTCCAGGGTCACCTGCCTCTGGTTATACGGCTGCCCTCACACCTGATGGCTGGTGATGCCACCTTGGGTCAGGGGTTACAGGCCTCTGATTGTGGTGTGTCCAGTCGGGAATAGTAAGTCTGCGAGGGTAAACTTCATCAGTTAAATACTAGGAACTTGTTGACAACTAAAGCCCCTGCCATTCTGTTGTTTATCCACCCACAGCAAATCATGGCTTCTCAATACATTTGGATTCAGGAAAAGGCGTACAAATTGAATGTACTGTTTATTTTATTTAGCAATGGATTTCATGAGGATTCTGAGTTTAGTGCTTGTATGCTTGTTTTGATTTGTTGTGCTAGTGTTTGGCTTGAGTTTGCTTTTAATTTTAAGCCTTTGCTTTATGAACATTTTTCATTAAAACGTGGAAGGGGAGAAATATGCAGAACTTTGTTCTTTATGAGAGCTTGGTAATATGAATCGTCAAAAATTTGACAAGGTATGATGGATCTGTGAGATTCAGTCCATTTGAGTGACATAGTGATAATGTGTTATTTAAATTACTTCTGAAGGTACAGCCCCCACCTCCCTAAAAGCCTGTCTTTATTCAAAGTCCAGAAACATTCTTTCTGTAAAATATGTGACTTGCACCCTTATTTGAACATACATTTTCCATATTTTTGATTTGAGAATATTATAATTTGGAAGTCCCAGGAATCTCAGAAATATTTTAAACAGGACAGATTTAAGTCATATTTTTTGACATTAACCATGTCAGGTGGTATTTTATATATGAAATGGAGAGTGTGTGTATGAGGTACAAACTTTAAGAAGAACAAAGACGATTCAGTGAAATTAGTAAGTGTTTACTAAGCTTTTCCACCAAGTTCTCCTTCACAGCCTTGTGACCTCTTTTTCTCTACATTCATACAAGCACATATGTTCACACACATATATTCCAGGTCTTTATCAATACATCCAGGTTGATTTAAATCTTGTATTAACAATGCTGCAGTGGCGTATTTTGAACACTCTTCCCAAGGGCATCTGCACAGTCCACTTCCGTACTTCCTTGGGGTTTCTGCTTATCACCTGGTAGTGGATTGGTAACTGGTAGTCAATTTAAACACCAATTGAACTAAATCAGCTGATGTGGAGTGTGAATGGCCCACCTGAGGACTGTTGCCTGCATAAAAAGGAGACCTGGAGAGGAAAAGTAGCATTGTGGGTTCTCCTAAGTGTTGTTTGGAGCCATCGGTTCTCCTGGAGGAGCTTGTTATGCTGGCTCTCCTGATATGAACTGGGCTGTTATTATTGGAGGAACTTGGGACCTTGTTGCTGAGAATGGCTGCAGCTCACTTTGGGGAAGATCTGGTCCTTACTTTGAGCATCGCTTCCTGGCTCCAGAAGGAAAGATGTGTGCTGCTTAATCTCCAGGAGAAGCTTGTCATGCTGGCTTCCTGATATACACTCAGCTGTTCTCATTGCTGGAGGAGCTCAGGACCTCATTGCCGCTGAGGATGGCTGGAATACTTTTCAGGGGACCCCTGGTCCCCATTTTGGGCATCACTTCTTGGCTCCAGTACAGAACCCTCAGCCTGCTAGCACAGCTCCTTCATCCTGCTGGCATAGACTTTCTAGCTTCCACCACTGATCTTTGGGCTTTCTCAGCACAGATCTGTGAAACAGACCTGACTACAACACACCTCCTTATCTACCTTACATAAAGTAACACTCCTTCATTCTTTCTACTCATTCTCTCTCTCTTCCTATCTCCTTTCCTTTCTCACTTGCCATCAGTTGATTTTTTATAGATTCTTTTTAATGAATAATAGCCTTATGAGATTCTAAGCTGCATCTACTGCTCTGTCCTCAGTGCCTAGGTAAGCAGCAAGTGTGTAGTTAGTGCTAAGTACTTACTGAGCGAATAGGTCACTTTGCATATTTGGAAGTAGACTTGCCATAAAAATTACTGGATGGGAATTGTATTAAAGGATGTGGGTAGTTGTGAATTCAATGAATATTACCAAATTGCTTGCCTTAGAAGTTTTAGAAATTTATACTTCTATCTACAATTTACTCATATCCTCATCAGCATCAAACCTTTGCATAATTTTCCAATTCATACAATGGATTGTACCTCATTTTATCATTTGCATTTATCTATTATGAGTGATGTGCAGACTGCCACAGTCTAGCTGCTTGTGTTGGTTGAGCATACATGAAGTGTTTCCATTCAGTTTCTCTTGAATACCTGAAAAGATCTCCTCAACTCTCACACTCTGATGCTGGAAGTTGCTTGGTAACTGCCCTCCAGGACATGAAGGTTCCTGGCTGTCTCTGTTACATCTTTGCTCCTTTAGTCTGAAATCCACCATTTATCTGAATTTAATCCTGGCTGATAAAAGCAATGATTAAATTTATTTTCTTAATCACAGTCCCCAAGTTTCACCTTCCTATGAATATGACCATTTTCAAGATATTTTTTGTATCTGCCTTTAGCTGCCAAGTACAAAAGTTTCCAGAAACCTGAGGAAGTTTCTTCCATCCAACTAATTCCCAGTATCTTTACCTATGAAGCACCCCCACAAGACTGTTGGTTGACTAGCCTGATAAACAAGCTTACAGGTAAATTTGATAGTTGACTTTGACTTGTACATTTCTTATGCAATAAAATTTATACAACTTTCCTTGACTGTATATATTTTATGCTTTCCTACTTACAGGTAATATTTGGGATCTTAACATATACCACCTGGAATACCAATACCAAGCATTACATCTTACTATAGCAAAGTTAAAAATATCAGGATTTTGTTATACAATTTGATTTAATTTTAAAACATGTTATCAATCCATTGCACCATTTTTTATTTAATAATAATCTAGGAATTCTTTGACTTCTTCTAAAATATTTACATATGCTAAACTTGTATGTATACATAATCATGATTTTACTGGAAAGCAAAATGGCAGTTTCCTGTGGGAATTCATTCTTTAGCATGTTAGATGAAATCTAATTGAATAAATAACAGAATCCTCAGAACAAGAATAAAATAATGGCACTAAGACGGTCTTCAGTGTTGGAATATCCTGTCACTTAAACTCTCATCATATCAAGAATTTTATACTGTCTTCCCATAAAGGAACAGAAAGTGTGGATTATTTTCCTTTTACAAGCCATATCAAAGTTTTGAAGACTATGTATATAAGAACACTGGGTAAAGACTCAAAACAATTTTCAGTTCTACAAACTTAATGTTGTTTAATTTCTAATAAGAAGTCAAGGGAAGAGGAGGGGATACAAACCTGTATATGTGTATATGTAAGATAACTAAAAAGAACACTGCTCAATGTATTCGTTATTGAGAGGGAACAATTAATACTCATATGATTGGATCAATCTTGCATGTCTATATCTGTTAATGTAAGAAACCATTTTAAAGATAACGATGCACAAATTGCAACCA